>SJXQ01001360.1:110324-123927 GCA_006408695.1 Aepyceros melampus | reverse complement strand
GACCGTGTGACCTGTGCCTTTCCTCTCTCCCTCTCATCTGCACCTCCCCCGCACCTCACCCCCCACCCCAACCCCCCGCCTCTGTTCCTCCGGAGAAAATAGCTTTCCAGGTTCCACCGTGGGGCTCTCGTGTCTCCACGGCTCACCGCTGACGCAGTGACTGATGGTTGGCAGTGCTGCCTCCCTTGACCTCGTCAACATCAGAAACTGCTCTCAAATCTCAGTCATCTCTGACAGCCTTTGAGCAGAGAAATGAGACAGTCTCCCTGACACAAAGGCTTCTGGCCTGGGGTAAAAAATTCCTTTTGAAAAAAAAAAAAAAATTCGAACACTCTACCGACCACACTGCTTTCCATTCATCTTGTAGTCTGGCCCATCCATCCCCAACTCCATATTAGCTTTCAGACATTATACCTTTCCTCTTTCTTGGAGGGCTAGCCCATAGTAGCTCATGTGGTTTGCACATTGTAATGGCCTTCAGAGCAAAGAAGTAAACCAGGCAGTTTATACTGCAGCAGTGAATTTTGACTTTTGATTAGCAAAATGAGAATTCATCTTATTTCTTAGTATATTGCCTGGTTGTCAATCCAAATAATATAAGGGAAGCTACAAGGATGTGTTGTACTCTCTCTCTCTCTATATATATATATATATAGCCAATATTTTATAATGACGATAAATGGAGTATAACCATTAAAAATTGTGAATGACTATAATGTACCCTTGTAACATAATACTGTATATCAACAACCTTTCAATACAAAAATATGAAGGAAAAAAAGGAAAGAACACTAGGACTCTAGGATTACTACAGAGAACAATCCATTTTATTGAGTCAAAATGACGTTCTGGAGTCTTTTGAATGAGAATTTAATATGTAAATATGCAAAAAGTATGTGATTTAACATTTAATTTAATTTGGCAAATAAAAAAGAACCAATTTTTAGAAAAAATCAGATCCTGATGTTTTTCTTCATTGGGTAGGCAAACTATCCTGATATAATAAAGCTCCATTTCCTTGACTTAGAATGGGATAAAATGCCTGTTTTCCTCAGTTCCAGCCTCAGTACACTTATTAAAAATGCCAAGTCTTTGAGATTACTGGGAAAAAAGGTACCTTAAAATACTACTTATTTTCCCTTTGAGTCAGCCAGGTTGACATTAATACTGCACAGTGGTGTAAGTGGCTGTTTATGCTCTGTGCTGTGCCATGCTTAGTCACTCAGTTGTGTCCAACTCTGCGTTCCCATGGACTGTAGTCCACCAGACTCCTCTGTCCATATGGATTCTCCAGGTGAGAATACTGGAGTGGGTTGCCATGCCCTCCTTCAAGAGATCTTCCCAACCCAGGAATCAAACCCAGATCTACTGCATTGCAGATGGATTCTTTACCATTTGAGCCACCAGGGAAGCCCAAGAATAGTAGAGTGAGTAGCCTATCCCTTCTCCAGGGGAACTTCTTGACCCAGGAATTAAACTGGGGTCTCCTGCATTGCAGGCGGATTCTTTACCGGCTGAGCTACTAGGGAAGCCCAGATATGCTTTAGAGCAACATAAAACAGCAGGTGTAGAGTTTTTGCTGGAAAGAAGCTGCCTAGCTGGGGCTTCTCTTCCCTTGCATCCAGGTGGAGTCATGTGATCGAATTCGGATGAACGGAAGGTTCTTGGCGGTGATAAGCACGTGTTTAAGGCTTAACACATAAAAACTTCCTAGCAGAGTTGTCAGATTTAGCAAACAAAAACAGGATGTCCAATAAATTTGAATTTTCAAATAATTGCACACCACACACTGATACTAAAAATTATCCACTGTTTATCTGGACCTCCTGTATTTTATTTGGCAACCCTATCTCTCTTCTCCTGATGTCTGTGCCCAGGGAGATTTTGGAAGCTACACTGTATCTGGAAGAGCCTCCACATGTCTGTGCCCTTGACGTGTGTGGAGCATAGCCCAACTCCTGCCACAGACTTGATCCTATACAAACAAGAAATCTACTCCTATTGTGTTAAGTCAACATTTCAGCATTTCTCTCTTTTAGTGTACTTAACTAATAAACACACAATCCTAAAGCAGAGAATATTTTTTTATATCTTGTGCACTTATCAGTGGACTTCAGAGTAAATTTCAGAGGGATTCAGAAGCCATCTTGCCCAAGCCAAGACATTCATAGAAAAGGAAGCTAAGTTGTAAATACAGGAAATGACTTGGCCACAGTCTATCAACTACTACACAGAGAAGTTTAGAGCCCCACATTTTAATCTCCCCACCTGATCCCCTGCCTAACTTGCCACAGTGGCTTTCCTCATATTCTCTATTTACCACCAAACAATGGACATGTACCAACCCCACAGTCACCATACATCTGATGATATACAATCACCAGACTCTATGCAGTCTCAGATAGAGCTCTCTTCCTCACATGGTCATTTGTGGGAGAAGAAGGATATCTTTGATGGCAATGACATGATACATGCCATTTTTATATGAAAAATGGCAGATGTGGACAATATCTGTTGCTGGAATTCAGAAGACAGAGACATTTTGGAGAGGGATGCTTGATATATATTATTGAACCTGAACAAGACTTTGCAGGAAGGGCAGAATTTGGACCAGCAGAGAAATTTGGGTACAAGGGACATGCTATGCAGAGTGAGAGTGAAGAGCTTTTAATGTGATCTCCTTGGATTCAGTGCAACAAACATCTGCGCTAGAAAACCAGAGAATTTCTGCCATCTGACTCACAACATCTTAATCATAAGCTCTTTAGGAAATCACAAGCTGAAAAGGTTTCTCTGGACTTTGGGTTGCTCCATAATGAAGATACTTTGTTATAAAGTTTCCTTCTTTAGTTTAGAGATAGTATCTACACTCAATATTCTCCCTGAGGTTCAGGGAAACCAGTGCCAACACTGTGATATGGATTTTCCCAGTTATTCATGGGAAGTTAAAAAATCATGAATCTCAGTGGGCTGTGAAACCGAAGGAGGTAGGGAAGCTTTTTATTTCCTCTTCAGATTGTAGGAATGTATTGTTATTTGCTGCTAAACTGGAGTGTGGGGAGGACTTTCTCTCTGTCAGCATTCTCAGTAATATGGTTGAGTCATGTGAGTATGGGGCTTACTCCTGACTCCACGACTGTTGGATGTGGTTGGTTGGCTTGTACTATGATTCTCCACACTATAGTGTATGATAGGGTAGGGATTCTAGGATATTAAAAACAGAAGAGATTTTTGCTGAATTTTACTTGAGAAGAAAAGCCACTCATCTGAGAGAAGTTTGGATTTGTGTTTAAACCCTGGGCTGACCTTGGCATGATAACCTGTGAACTCTTGCCCCTCTTTATGCGGCTGTATCATGCAGAGTTCATGCATTTTATTATTGTTTTGAGTTTCTAAAAGCATAATTATTACTTACGAGATTTATCTGAGAATAGCTGTAATAATTCTTTCTGGTTGAATTGCATAAACAAATACATTTAAATAGTATATAATTTAAATATTTGTATATTTTAAAAAATCAGTAACAAATTGCTATTGTTTTTGATAGTAAATATTTTTTAATTAATTTTTATTTTTTAGTTTGTTTTGCTTTACAATACTGTATTTGTTTTGCTATACATTGACATGAATCAGCCACGAGTATACATGAACTTCCAATCCCAACCTCCACCTCCCCCCTCCCGCCCCATACCTTCTCTCTGGGTTATCCCCACGCATCAGTCCCAAGCATCCTGCATCCTGCATCAAACCTGGACTGGTGATTCGTTTCACTTATGATTGTTTTTGATAGTAAATTTTATTAACCAGAACTCTCTTTCATCCGTTCTTTGGACATACATGGTCACAACCACTTTGGTGAAGCAGAAGAATCTGTGGTTAAGAGTGTGAGTCCTGGGCTCACATGCCAGGGCACCCTGGCTCTCAAACTCTGAGTCTCATGGCCATAGGCTTAAATCTCTCTTTGCTTTCTGTCTCAGTTACTCTTGCTATATAAGAAATTACCCCCAAATGTAGTGGCTTTAAACAAGTGCTTTCCTCTGCTCATGGATTCTGAGGGTCAGGAATTCAGACAAGTGCATGGCAGGGATGCTGTTTCTATTTTGTGATGGCTGGGGCCTGACAGGGGAAGACTTGAAGCCTAAGAATGATTTGATGGCTGAAGACTCTCAGAATCCTCTGAAGGCTGGAACTGGCAGGGCTGAGCTGGGCTGACCAGAACTGTTCACCAGAGCATCTCCCTGTGGCCTCTGCCTGTGTCTGGACTATGTCCCACTGTGGCAGCTTCAAGGTCATGCTCCTTACATTGCTGCCCAGGCTGTGTGTAGGAATGCTCCAGAAGACAAGCTAGAGATGACATTGCTTTTCATGACACATCCTCAAGCTTATAACCCTGATTTCTGCCGTATTCCAGACCCAAGAGCAGGGACCTAAACCCATCTTGCAGCTATGTTGACAACTTGGGCAGTTTTCTTAAATGAGGAAAATAATGTACCTTCCTCATAATGTTTTTTCTTCAGGTTTATAATGTGCCATTGTTCATTCAGTGCTAAGAACAGGGCATGGCCCACAAGACAGCATACAAGCAAGGACAGCTCTTATTATACTAGGCATCAAGCTAATTAATGACGGGGCTTCGGAGATGAAGGGGACATAGGTTTGGCCTCTTTGAGAGCTTCAAGTCAGGTGCTCTGAGTCTGTTGGGGCCCTTTGTAGGCAACCTCTCCCTCCTGCAGAAGTCTAGCAGCAAAGTTTTATCTAATCCCATTGCTCAGTGCACTTCATCCTCAAATGGTCCTGTGAGGGGAGCAGGGATGAAATTTATTCTTATCCTTATTTAACCATGGCGGACACTGAGCTCCAGAGAGGTTAAATGATTCACCTGAAGTCAGAGAGAAATAGTGCAGAAGGCAGGACTGGAGGAAAATTCACAGACCTGGGTTGGTTCCTGTAAGTCATCTCTGGGAGCTGGGGACTGGTCCTTTCCAAATTCCTTTTCTGAAGGGAGGACACTGGGAACTTAACTGCCTCCACAAGGGTCATGGAAGCCCAAAGCTTTCATCTTGCTCATTGGCCTCTAATGAAGCTGTTGTCACATTTTCCCCCTCTCTTCCTTTAGGAAAACCCTGCGATACTGGGGGATATCAGTAAAAGATTGATACTGAACAAGGAGGTGCAATTCAGGGAGCTCTCTGCACCCGTGTGCCCCACTTGTGGTTACTCCCTCTGGCAGGTCCCTCCTCCGCTGTCTTCCCTCCAACGCCCTCACTTACACTTTCACTTAAAATAAATCTCCCATTAGCTGCACCACAGGCTTCTGAACGGGCACAGCGATAAATTGAATTTCCAGCTTAAACGGGAGCTTGGCAAGTACAGAAGGGATTTTACAAGGGCGGCTCATCCGTGCTTCTTAAACTGTAGTGATTATTCCCAGCAATGCAGAAAAGGGGCGCCTGCTCCCAAGATTCCCTATATTGTCTTCCTGGTGGAGTCAGATTTGCATTCTCTTCTAATTCAGGCCGACTGCCAGGCCCAGGCCGGAGGGCCTGGATTTGGGAGTTCTGTAGGGTCTGTGCTCCTGCGAGCTGGTTTAAAACACATGGTGGGGGGTGGGGGTGACTGGGAGGCGGGCTTTTATTCCCCAGCTGGGCCTTGGTATTTCTTTCTCATGAAGGGCAGCAGGGTTAGGGGAGCTGAGAGAAGGGTGACAGGTAAGCTTCAAAATTTATTTCACCCCACTCTGCAAAACTTATGAATGTCTTTGTCACTTAGTTTTGATCCTAAGAGCAAACTGTGTAAGTTCTGGTGGCTCTATGGTGGGATTAATGGTGACCTCCTCCAAGAGGGCTTATGCCATACCCAAGTCTACTACACCCAGAGCCCCTGACCCTGCAGCAGTCCACTGCTGATCTGTACCTCCGCAGGAGACACTCAAACCCAGCTCTGGCTCAGTCTCAGTGGGGTCTCTGGGTCCTGGTATGCACAAGGTTTGTCTGAGCCCTCCAAGCATCTCTGGCAGGTATGGGGTTTGACTCTAAACATGATTTTGCCCCTCCTACTGTCTTGCTGGGGCTTCTTCTTTGCCCTTGGACATAGGGTTTCTTTTTGTGGTGGGATCCAACATTCTCCTGTTAAAGTTGTTCAGCAGCGAGCTGTAATTCTGGAGTTATCACAGGAGAAGATGAGCACATGTCCTTCTACTCTGCCATTTTTGACTGGAAAAGGTCTGTTTTCATTCCACCCCAAAGAAAGGCAATGCCAAAGAATGCTCAAACTACTGCATAATTGCAGTCATCTCACACGCTAGCAAAGTAATGCTCAAAATTGTCCAAGCCAGGCTTTAACAATATGTGATCTGTGAAATTCCAGATGTACAAGCTGGTTTTAGAAAAGGCAGAGGAACCAGAGATCAAATTGCCAACATCTGCTGGACCATTGAAAAAGCACAAGAGTTCCAGAAAAACATCTACTTCCGCTTTATTGACTACGCCAAAGCCTTTGACTGTGTGAATCACAACAAACTGTGGAAAATTCTGAAAGAGATGGGAATACCAGAAACCACCTGCCCTGCCTCTTGAGAAATCTGTATGCAAGTCAAGAAGAAACAGAACTTGGCATGGAACAACCGACTGGTTCCAAATCAAGAAAGGAGTACATCAAGGCTGTATATTGTCAACCCGCTTATTTAACTTATATGCAGAGTACATCATGTGAAATGCTGGGCTGGATGAGGCACAAGCTGGACTCAAGATTGCCAGGAGAAATATCAATAACCTCAGATATGCAGATGATACTACCCTTGTGGCAGAAAGCAAAAAAGAACTAAAGAGCTTCTTGATGAAAGTGAAAGAGGAGAGTGAAAATTTTGGCTTAAAGCTCAACATTCAGAAAATGAAGATCATGGCATCCAGTCCTATTATTTCATGGCAAATGGATGGGGAAACAATGGAAATAGTGAAAGACTTTATTTTGGGGGGGATCCAAAGTCACTATAGATGGTGACTGCAGTCATGAAATTAAAAGACGTTTTCTCCTTGGAAGAAAAGCTATGACCAACATAAACAGCATATAAAAAAGCAGAGATGTTACTTTGCAAACCAAAGTCTGTCCAGTCAAGGCTATTGTTTTTCCAGTGGTCATGTATGGATGTGAGAGCTGACTGTGAAGAAAGCTGAGCACCGAAGAATTGATGCTTTTGAACTGTGGTGTTGGAGAAGACTCTTGAGAGTCCCTTGGACTGCAGGGAGGTCAAACCAGTCCATCCTGAAGAATATCAGTCTTGAATATTCATTGGAAGGACTGATGCTAAAGCTGAAACTCCAATACTTTGGTGACTTGATGCAAAGAAATGACTCACTGGAAAAGACCCTGATGCTGGGAAAGATTGAAGGTGGGAGGAGGAGGGGACGATAGCAGATGAGATGGTTGTCTGGCATCACTGACTCGATGAACATGAGTCTGAATAAGTTCCAGGAGTTGGTGATAGAAAGGGAAGCCTGGTGGGCCACAGTCCATGGAGTCTCTTCCAGAATTTTCCAGTTTGTTGTGATTCACATAGTCAAAGGCTTTGGTGTAGTCAATAAATCAGAAGTAGATGTTTTTCTTGAAACCTCTTGCCTTTTCGATGATCTAACTGATGTTGGCAATTTGATTGCTGGTTCCTCTGCCTTTTCTAAAACCAGCTTGAAACATCTGAAAGTTCAAGTTTCATGTACTGTTGAAGCCTGGCTTAGAGAATTTTGAACATTACTTCTCTTGCGTGTGAGATGAGTGCAGTTATGTGGTAGTTTGAGTATTCTTTGGCATTGCCTTTTTTTAGGATTGGAATGAAAACTGACCTTTTCCAGTCCTGTGGCCACTGCTGAGTTTTCCAAATTTGCTGGCATACTGAGTGCAGCACTTTCACAGCATCATCTTTTAGGATTTGAAATAGCCCAGCTGGAATTCCATCACCTCCACTGGCTTTGTTCATAGTGATGCTTCCTAAGGCCCACTTGACTTCGCATTCCAGAATGTCTGGCTCTAGGTGAGTGATCACATCATTGTGGTTACCTGAGTCATGAAGATCTTTTTTGTATAGTTCTTCTGTGTATTCTTGCCATCTTATCTTAATATTTTCTGCTTCTGTTAGGTCCATACCACTTCTGTCCTTTATTGTGCCCATCTTTGTATGAAATATCCCTTGGTATCTCTAATTTTCTTGAAGAGATCTCTAGTCTTTCCCATTCTATTGTTTTCCTCTATTTCTTTGCCCTGATCACTGAAGAAGGCTTTCTTATCTCTCCTTGCTATTCTTTGGAATTCTGCATTCAAATGAGTATATCTTTCCTTCTTTCCCTTGCCTTTTGCTTCTCTTCTTTTCTCAGCTATCTGTAAGGCCTCCTCAGTTATCCATTTTGTCTTTTTGCATTTCTTTTTCTTGGGGATGGTCTTGATCCCTGCCTCCTGTACAGCGTCATGAACCTCCCTCCATAGTTCTTCAGGCACTCTATCAGATCTAATCCCTTGAATCTATTTGTCACTTCTACTGTATAATCATAAGGGGTTTGATTTTGGTCATACCTGAATGATCTAGTGGTTTTCCCTACTTTCTTCAATTTAAGTCTGAATTTGGCAATAAGGAGTTCATGATCTGAGCCACAGTCAGCTCCCAGTCTTCTTTTTGCGGACTGTATAGAGCTTCTCCATCTTTGGCTGCAAAAGAATATAATCAATCTGATTTCGTTATTGACCATCTGGTGATGTCCATGTGTAGAGTCTTCTTTTGTGTTGTTGGAAGAGGGTGTTTGCTATGATCAGTTCGTTCTCTTGGCAAAACTCTTTTAGCCTTTGACCTGCTTCATTTTGTACTCCAAGGCCAAATTTGCCTGTTACTCCAGGTATCTCTTGCCTTCCTACTTTTTCATTCCAGTCCCCTATAAACAGACTTCTAGAATGGTTGTGCCATTAACACTTTCACTAGCATGGAATGAGCAGAGAAGGCAATGGCACCCCGCTCCAGTACTCTTGCCTGGAAAATCCTGTGGACCAAGGAGCCTGATAGGCTGCAGTCCATGGGGTCGCTAAGAGTTGGATACGACTGAATGACTTCACTTTCACTTTTCACTTTCATGCATTGGAGAAGGAAATGGCAACCCACTCCAGTGTTCCTGCCTGGAGAATCCCAGAGACAGGGGAGCCTGGTGGGCTGCCATCTATGGGTTGCACAGACTCAGACACGACTGAAGTGACTTTGCATTAGCAGCAGCATGGATGAGAAATTCAGTTTCCTATACTCTCTCCAAATTCAGTATTAATATTCAAATACTTTTAAGGTGAAGATGATATCTTCTTTCATAGAATTTTTGGGTTCAGTTTGGTAAACTGAAACACATGGTGATATTAACTCTATATATGTTAGTGCGTTAGTTAGACTTTTCAGTAATATGTGCATTTGAAAGTGGTTTTCATAAATCTAAAGAAAAGTAAAAGTTTTTGCTGAACATTTGGGGAGATTCTTTGGGCTTTTCAATCATATTAGATGGAAGTCATCTGACATTCATTTCTTCAATCGTACTTTATGTGCCAGACTCTGTATAAAACACTACTTTCAGAGTATTGCATTCTCAGAGCTGATTTAGAGCTTTACTAGAAATTGTGGGCCAGACAAGCCTTCCCCACTACAAATCACATGAGTGATAATAGTTTCTGGAGGATCAAGCAGTTTAAGTGGACCAACTGGTTTAGACATCTCTAGGCACTACTTAGTGAAATATCAATAACCTCAGATATGCAGATGAACCACCCTTATGGCAGAAAGTGTAGACGAACTAAAAAGCCTCTTGATGAAAGTGAAAGTGGAGAATGAAAAAGTTGGCTTAAAGCTCAACATTCAGAAAATGAAGATCATGGCATCCAATCCCATCACTTCATGGCAAATAGATGGGGAAACAGTGGAAACAGTGTCAGACTTTATTTTTCTAGGCTCCAAAATCACTACAGATGGTGATTGCAGCCATGAAATTAAAAGACACTTACTCCTTGGAAGAAAAGTTATGACCAACCTAGATAGCATATTCAAAAGCAGAGACATTACTTTGCCAACAAAGGTCCGTCTAGTCAAGGCTATGGTTTTTCCTGTGGTCATGTATGGATGTGAGAGTTGGACTGTGAAGAAGGCTGAGCACCGAAGAATTGATGCTTTTGAACTGTGGTGTTGGAGAAGACTCTTGAGAGTCCCTTGGACTGCAAGGAGATCCAACCAGTCCATTCTGAAGGAGATCAGCCCCGGGATTTCTTTGGAAGGAATGATGCTAAAGCTGAAACTCCAGTACTTTGGCCACCTCATGCAAAGAGTTGACTCATTGGAAAAGACTCTGATGCTGGGAGGGATTGGGGGCAGGAGGAGAAGGGGGTGACCAAGGATGAGATGGCTGGATGGCATCATGGACTCGGTGAGTGTGAGTCTGAGTGAACTCCGGGAGTTGGTGATGGACAGGGAGGCCTGGAGTGCTGCGATTCATGGGGTCGCAAAGAGTTGAACTCGACTGAGCAACTGAACTAAACTGAACTGAGGCACTGCTTCTGGAGAAGGCAATGGCACCCCACTCCAGTACTCTTGCCTGGAAAATCCCATGGATGGAGGAGCCTGGTAGGCTGCAGTCCATGGGGTCGCTAAGAGTTGGATACGACTGAGAGACTTCACTTTCACTTTCACTTTCACTTTCATGCATTGGAGAAGGAAATGGCAAGCCACTCCAGTGTTCTTGCCTGGAGAATCCCAGGTAAGAGGGAGCCTGGTGGGCTGCCATCTATGGGGTTGCACAGAGTCAGACACGACTGAAGTGACTTAGCAACTTAGCAAGGCACTACTTCCCACTAATCTATGGCCATCACACTACTTTTCAGGACTATTTGAAAACAAAATGACAAAGATGCTATTGTCTTCAATTCCATACTACCTACAGGGGTTCATATCCTCTTCAGGGATTTAAGGAGACACCAATGGTGGGAATGTTGGTTTCTGAGGGTAACAACTACCTCTTATCAAAGCACCAAGTGGTTTTGTTTACTTCCTGAGTATGATTCAATAATGCTATTCAGGCAAGTTGCACATTCCTTGTGGCAGTTCCTATGACGGCTTCCAAAACCAGAAACCAGGTGTTACCCATAAATCCCTATAAATCAGTCAAACATTAGACTCCCCCCATCAGAGAAGGAGAGGGATCCAGTAACAGAGGATTATACCCATGTTATCTTCAAGTAATAAAAGAGGACTACACACTTTCCTAAAACCAATATAATAAGAGTAAGTCTCTTGTGAAACCTATGTAATCATTTAGAAAGAGAATTATTCACTCTGCAAAATTATTTGAAGTACTTTTTACTGAATTGACTTTAAGAAAAAGGCCCTGCATTTTCTGAAACAATGGCTGTTTGACATTAGAGGATTATAGCATATGCCAAAGATCAGCAGACTTTGTCAAAAGATACGATCTAAGAAGTACTGGGCCCAGTGCCATAAGTGTTAGCTAGTATTATTATTTCTCATTAGTTGTACTATGTTTTACTCCAGACATAAGGTACAGTCTGGGTGAAGCTGGAAAAGAACATAACAAAAGAGGAAATGAAGTGTTGAATGAGAGTCTGGCAGTGATGGGGAGGAGGGAGGGAGAAGAGGAGAAAAGCAAAGGAAGAAAGAATAGAAAGAAGGAAAGCAGAATGAAAGGAAGAGAAAAGCACAGCATTCCCTCTAGATCCTGACTTTTGAATCAAGAACAGGATGACTTTGTGTATCCCACTTCCATTCCTAAACCCTCTGCAGCATATACACACATGCAACCCTCCCCCACACTGAAAAAACATAGGAGCCTCTAGTAGTAATGAGTGGACAGAGCAGTGGAAGGAGTTATCTACCTTCACTGCAGGAGTTCTCAGAAAAAGTCATTTGTCTTTTCTCAAATGGTCATAAATAACACCATGCTCCAGGTGTTTAAAGACTCTGAAACAATTACCTTCTATTCTCTCCCAACCCCAAATCATAGAGAATTATCAACTTGGAGTGATTTTCTACTTGGTGTGTCCATTTTTATCCACTCCTATTTTTAATTAATGATGAGTGTTACAAGGATGGTTGTGATGACATTATGGGCAAAAAAAAATAAAATCTGGCACTTTTTTCTTAAAGAAAAGAGGAATTAATGGAGAGTTATTAATTAAGTGGAACCAGTTAAGTTAGCACATCATGTTCAAGATTTTGAAAGCTCTATTAAGGAAAAAATAATTAAGGAGATTTCAAAATAACACCTTGACTACACTATGTTAATTTTCCCAATAGATTACTTATAACTAATGCCCACACGTGACAAGAAAACAAAACAAAAAAATATCTCAGTAAATGGCATATCAATTAAATTGCCTGAATCAGGATGCTGGGTGCTACACCTGATAGCTCTTTCTTTTATAAGATCTCTCATGAAGTCCAGTCCATTCTTCCACCAGAGTTGATCTCCTACCTACCCATTACCCTGGACCCTCTTCTGGTTACCACTATCCCTCATGTATTGCACAGTTACAACTTCTTACTGCTCCCTATATTCTCCCATCTGTTTATAGCCAGAATGATCTCTTGAATAGACTAAAAGGAAGCTGATATTTCAGTGATATTTAAAGTTACTTAAATTTGAAGCAACTTTCCAGTGATTTTAGATAAAGACCTCCATCTTTAAGATGACCACAAAATCCTGCCTTCTCAAACCTCTGTCTACCCCTCCAGTCCTGCTTACACCACTCTACACCTTAAATATTCAATTCTCAGAGAGGTAGTTTCTATATATTATTGTTCATTTCTTTTATGGACATATCTCTTGAGGCAATTATGTATGTATCTGTTTGCTTATTTATCACTTGCCTTCATTCCATTTTTGGACAATGGTGAATAGTACTGCTGTAAACACTTGTGTATAGGTTTTTGTGAGCTTGAGTTTTCCTTTCTCTGAGGTAAATAGCCAGCAGTGTGATTGCTGGATCATAAGATGAATATAGGATCCATTATACCAACTGACAAACTGGTTTCCAGAGTGGTTGTACCACCCCTTTGTATTCCTACCCCGGATGTGTGAGAGACCTTGTTGCTGGTCTTCTTCTTTAGCACTTGGTTCTGTATACGTTTTTTTAACCATTCTAATAGATATGCTACTACTATTTGATTTTAACAGGAAACTGGAGTGCTAAGAAACATGCCCAAGGCCATACAACTGATGCACACAAAGAAGTCTAGATTAGAACTCAGGCCCCACTCATTCTCTATTGTTGAATGATTAATTATGTGCTAGCTTAACTTTGAAGGGCAAATAGAACTAATTTGCATAATTTAGTTAATCTACTGCATGGAGAATTAATGAATCAAATTCTATTTAAAATTAAACACTGAAGGGTAATTATTGGTGACTACAGCCTTTCTGTTATGATTATGGGTCCACATATTAGCTTTGACTCAACTTGTGTTCTTGAAATTAAATGCATGCTGTATTACTTTTAAACAATGATGTAAAATTCTAATACTTTTTTTTTTTAAGATTATGGGGAAATGTACCTTGGGAGTCAGAAAACGGTTTGAATTCTGCAG
>SJXQ01001360.1:77824-105324 GCA_006408695.1 Aepyceros melampus | reverse complement strand
GAAAGGTTGGCTGTATTAATTCAGAGAAGCAAAGCTGTTGACTTAAAAGAAGCTTGTTTTCTTAGCTAGATTTTTAAATGGTGACCTTGGATAGTATAGCTATGACTGTTCTTGTTTTTATTGGATATTTTATGGGAAACATGGAGACTAACCTGAAAAATATATAAAATTAATATGGATTAGCAAAGACTCTAAGGAGCAAGTGTTTTGGTTACCTTACATTATTGGAAACATGTCTTGGTTCCTATGTCATTAGTATGCCTGTATTTCAGAAAGGAAGGAAGGAAAGCATGGAGGGAAGGAAAGGAGAAAGGAAGTTTATTGAAAATTATATAATTTCCAAAATTCCCTAGCCTGTCAAAATAAGTTATCATACATATTTTTTAATCCTTAAAAAAATCCAGGTGAATTAGCAAACTAGGTATTTTTTTCCCCTTGGAAGTAGATGGAAAAGTTAGAAAATCATGTATTTGGGATTTGTATAGACCTTAATTTGAATCCAGACTCGGTCACTTAGTAATTGGGGACTTTAGGTCACTTATGGAGGCTTCTCGTATTTTACATTTTTCATTTGTAAACTGTAAAATACAAATCCATACCATATAGGATTACAGTGAGAATAAAATGAGATAAAGAAAGCCACGTGACAGATAACACTGCAGATGGTCAAGAAACGCTGGTCCTCCTGCTTACCCAGGATCACCCAGCTGGGAGGAAACTGACTGTACTTCAGTCTCTTCTGCTTTTAAGCGGGCAAGCACAGAGATGTTAAACTAAGAAGAATTTTTCAGTCCCAGACTATAGGGCATTCAAGCAAGAAAAGGTATTTCCCAGCTCTAACAAAGGCTTGCCATTTTGACAAGAGTGAGTACAAATAGTCAATACGTGGATGTGTTCTTAAAAAGTCTTCACTCATATTCTTTGGTAGCTGCTGATTACCACTCCCCTCCACTTCAACATTTATGTCTTTAGTTTTATTTCTTTTTGAAAGTTGTGATTGGGCAGGGAGGGCTTCACCAGCAGGTTCTTAATGCTGAAGCCCAAGAGCAGGTCCCTTTGACTTGGTCTCAGAGCACTTGATGTTACGTGAGGAATTGCTTCAAGCTGGTAAAGAAAGGCAGGGCCAAGAAGACTCACACATACTTTATTTGAAAATTCTTTTTTATCTTTGTCTCAAAAGATGAAAGAAGTAAAAAAAAAGAAAAGAAACAAAGAAAACAACCCCAACAAATACTGAACAAGGAACTACAATGTTTTTTATTTTCCCAAGGGTTGTTTTCTACAGAGAAGCGCTTCATGAAACTATAAGTGCTTTGGTGGCGTGATTCAGAAAAGATTTGTAGCCTCAGCTGGGTCTTCACCAGAAATCCCAGTGCTCTTCCCAGAGATGTCAGTGGTACATATCTGACTATGTGTGTGATTTATTAAAACTGTCCCAGGCCTGAGAGCTGGTGCTCACAGACCCAGTCCTGGAAGCTGCAGGCATTCTTCACTAATGCTAAGGCTCCTCTCTGCCTTCCCAGGCATAAGAGCCCACTTGGATTTGACTATAACAGACTTAAACCCCATTTGCTGATGATTAATAGATGGGAAGGAACAAATCTTAAAAAGGAAATAATATCAAGCTAGCAAGTATTCAGAAATAAAATGATGAAGTCAAAATATAATGGTAACTGATGATTTTTTTTTTGATCCTAATAATTATAGCTACAGTTGAAAACTCCATCTGCTCAAGGCTTCGTTGATGATGTGCTGGTAACCAACTGTTCTTTTCCCAAAGTTTGTGTCCTTATCATGCTTGGAGGAGTCAACCAAGTAGTCAATCAATGGTTGGTAGTAGATGTTTTAGCAGAGGCTGTATGAGGGACTTAATAAATACTAGTTTTGTGTTAAGTGTTTTACTTATTTTTAATTTTATTGGAGTATAGTTAATTTACAATGTTGTGTTAGTTTCAGGTATATAGCAGAGTGGTTCGGTTATACATATATGCATTCTTTTCCAGATTCTTTTTGCCATTTAGCTTATTACAGAATATTGAGTGAGTTCCCTATGCTACACAGAAAGTTCTTGTTGGTTATCTATTTTATATATAATGGCATGTGTATGTGTATGTTAATCTCAAGCTCCTAATTTATCCCTCCTCCACAATGTTTCCCCTTCGGTTTCCAACTTTAAGTTTTGGAAGAGCAATTTTAACAGCATTTAATAGGCTACTAATTATTAGCCTTGAACTGTATATAAAAATTAAAACCTATGGAATTGAACCATCAGCAAGGATTATTAAAGAATTCAATTTTTAAAAATCAGATAGCTTATTAGGAGAACCATAGATCACACTCCATAATATTAGCCATGACAGTATTAACACTGAATTTGTGTATTAGCATGGTTTGCATTACAGGATGTTTAATACTTCTGTTTTGTTTGAATACAGTATGTGCATATTTCAAGACTATAGACCTAACTATAGCAAAATGTCAATGGTAGAAAAGAGCTATGCTAATTGACATGCATCTCATTTGCACTGTTGTTGCCAAAGTAATCATTGTTCAGTTTAAGGTCGTTGTTTTCTCCAGAAATGCACAATCTGGTTGGGAAAAACCAAAATTTTTAAAATATAAACTCTCCAAGAAATCACCTTGCAATACAGAATACCCAAAGATCGGTATAAAACATGCCAGAGACCTTTGTGAAGAAGACATAGAGCTAGGTAAATTAGTATCTTGAAAAAGATGTTTAGCAAAAGAGCACTGGAACTTTAGACAACATGGAAAGAAGAGCAGTTGGTGGATTAGGGAAGTGAGGGGTCAGAGGAAAGAAAGGAAGCGTTGAGAGTTTTTCCATCGGTTGCTTCCAAGAAGCTAACAACAAAGACTCTTCTGTGATTAGATGATAAAGAGTAGGAATTTAGGGTGAGGGATACATAAGGAGGGCCAAATCCAGATTGCTGCAGGTTCAGAATAGGAGAGGTGGTCATACTGCAGACAGCAGCATTCATTAGAAAAGCTTGGCAGAGTGGACGAGATGAGAAAAAGAATGACATATTTTATTAAGCCTTTATTGATGCTGTCCCTTCACATTGAACTTGCCTTTCTCTAAATCCTTGTGCAGTTAATGAAGCAATGCTTTATTATTCTAGAAAAGCATTTCCAAGCTTGCTTGATCATAAGATTCACTGGGCCCTTATTAAAAATAGAAATTCCCAGGTTAACCTCAGTGTAGTGAGTTGGAATCTCCAGTGACTGAGCCTAGAAATGTGTATTTTTATAAAAAGAAACCCAGGTAATTCTCATGACTGGGTGACTTTGAGAAATACCATATCAACATTTGAAGTCGTATCATAAAGTGGCCTTTTCTACCAATTAATAAATATTTTTGGTTTCGCTTATCCAAGAATTACGTATTCCTTCTGGGCATAGATTGTACCTTATATTCTTTTGTATTAATAGGACAAGGTTGTGCATATATAGTAAGTTGCCTCAGTTATGCCCAACTCTTTGCGAGCCTAAGGACTGTAGTCCACCAGGCTCCTCTGTCCTTGGGATTCTCCAGGAAAGAATACTGGAGTGAGTTACTATGCCCTCCTTCAGGGAATCTTCCTGACCTAGGAATCAAACCCATGTCTCTTGCAGCTCCTGCTTTGCAGACAGATTCTTTACCATTGAGCCAACAGGGAAGCCCAGAAGAAGGATCAGTTCAGTTCAGTTCAGTTGCTCAGTTGTGTCCGACTCTTTGAGATCCCTTGAATTGCAGCACGCCAGGCCTCCCTGTCCATCACCAACTCCCAGAGTTCACTCAAACTCATGTCCATTGAGTCCGTGATACCATCCAACCATCTCATCCTCTGTTGTCCCCTTCTCCTCCTGACCCCAGTTCCTCCTAGCATCAGAGTCTTTTCCAATGAGTTAACTCTTTGCATGAGGTGGCCAAAGTACTGGAGTTTCATCTTCAGCATCATTCCTTCCAAAGAACACCCAGGACTGATCTCCTTTAGAATGGACTGGTTGGATCTCCTTGCAGTCTAAGGGACTCTCAAGAGTCTTCTCCAGCACCACAGTTCAAAAGCATCAATTCTTCGGCGCTCAGCTTTCTTCACAGTCCAACTCTCACATCCATACATGACCACTGTTGAGTTCAGTCACTCAGTCGTGTCTGACTCTTTGCGACCCCATGAGTCACAGCACACCAGGCCTCCCTGTCCACCACAAACGCCCGGAATTCACTCAGACTCACGTCTATCGAATCAGTGATGCCATCCAGCCATCTCATCCTCTGTCATCCCCTTCTCCTCCTGCCCCCAATCCCTCCCAGCATCAGAGTCTTTTCCAGTGAGTCAACTCTTTGCATGAGGTGGCCAAAGTACTGGAGTTTCAGCTTTACCATCATTCCTTCCAAAGAAATCCCAGGGTTGATCTCCTTCAGAATGGACTGGTTGGATCTCCTTGCAGTCCCAGGGACTCTCAAGAGCCTTCTCCAACACCACAGTTCAAAAGCATCAATTCTTCGGTGCTCAACCTTCTTCACAGTCCAACTCTCACATCCATACATGACCACAGGAAAAACCATAGCCTTGACTAGACGGACCTTAGTCGGCAAAGTAATATCTCTGCTTTTGAATATGCTATCTAGGTTGGTCATAACTTTTCTTCCAAGGAGTAAGCGTCTTTTAATTTCATGGCTGCAGTCACCATCTGCAGTGATTTTGGAGCCCAGAAAAATAAAGTCTGACACTGTTTCCACTGTTTCCCCATCTATTTCCCATGAAGTGATGGGACCAGATGCCATGATCTTTGTTTTCTGAATGTTGAGCTTTAACCCAACTTTTTCACTCTCCTCTTTCACTTTCATCAAGAGGCCCTTTAGTTCCTCTTCACTTTCTGCCATAAGGGTGGTGTCATCTGCATACCTGAGGTTATTGATATTTCTCCCAGAAATCTTGATTCCAGCTTGTGTTTCTTCCAATCCAGTATTTCTCATGTTGTAGTCTGCATATAAGTTAAATAAGCAGGGTGACATATACAGCCTTGACGTCCTCCTTTTCCTATTTGGAACCAGTCTGTTGTTCCATGTCCAGTTCTAACTGTTGCTTCCTGACCTGCATACAGATTTCTCAAGAGGCAGGTCAGGTGGTCTGGTAATCCCATCTCCTTCAGAATTTTCCACAGTTTATTGTGATCCACACAATCAAAGGCTTTGGCATAGTCAATAAGGCAGAAATAGATGTTTTTCTGGAATTCTCTGCTTTTTCCATGATCCAGCGGATGTTGGCAATTTGATCTCTTGGTTCCTCTGCCTTTTCTAAAACGAGCTTGAACATCAGGGAGTTCACGGTTCACATATTGCTGAAGCCTAGCTTGGAGAATCTTGAGCATTACTTTACTAGCATGTGAGATGAGTGCAATTGTGTGGTAGTTTGAGCATTCTTTGGCATTGCCTTTCTTTGGGATTGGAATAAAAACTGACCTTTTCCAGTCCTGTGGCCACTGTTGAGTTTTCCAAAATTTCCGGCATATTGAGTGAAGCACTTTCACAGCATCATCTTTCAGGATTTAGAATAGCTCAACTGGAATTCCATCACCTCCACTAGCTTTGTTCGTAGTGATGCTTTCTAAGGCCCACTTGATTTCACATTCCAGGAAGTCTGGCTCTAGATGAGTGATCACACCATCATGATTATCTTGGTCATGAAGATCTTTTCTGTACAGTTCTTCTGTGTATTCTTGCCACCTCTTCTTAATATCTTCTGCTTCTGTTAGGTCCATACCATTTCTGTCCTTTATCGAGCCCATCTTTGCATGAAATGTTCCCTTGGTATCTCTAATTTTCTTGAAGAGATCTCTAGTCTTTCCCCTTCTGTTCTTTTCCTCTATTTCTTTGCATTGATCGCTGAAGAAGGCTTTCTTATTTCTTCTTGCTATTCTTTGGAACTCTGCATTCAGATGCTTATATCTTTCCTTTTCTCCTTTGCTTTTCGCTTCTCTTCTTTTCACAGCTACTTGTAAGGCCTCCTCAGACAGCCATTTTGCCTTTTTGCATTCTTTTCCATGGGGATGGTCTTGATCCCTGTCTCCTGTACAATGTCACGCACCTCATTCCGTAGTTCATCAGGCACTCTATCTATCAGATCTAGGCCCTTAAATCTATTTCTCACTTCCACTGTATAATCATAAAGTGGAGACCATTTCTCCACCCTTATGGAGCCCACAGTCTCAAGACGGAAGATCGACAGCAGCCAGGTAATCAAGTGATGTAATTTCAAATGGCTTAGGGCCACACAGTGGGGTTGCAGCTGGATCCCAGGGTCCTGTGTGCCCAGGTTTGCCGAGAGGGCAGAGAGGTCTCTCTGGAAGGTGATACTGTTTTCCCTGGCCATACTGTGCAGCTTGTGGGATCTTAGTTCCCCAACCAGGGATTGAACCCAAGTGCTCAGTAGTGAGAACACAGAGTTCCTAACCATTGGACCACCAGGGAGTTCCCTGGAAGGTGATATTTGTGCTCAGACCTGAAAGAGATAAAGGGGCTGCTGTGGGGAATGCCAGGGAAGGCGTGCCTGGGAGCAGGCACAGCAAGTGCAAAGGCCCTGTGGTAGGTAGAAAACACTTGGGGTGTTTGGGAAACAAGGAGATGAGTAAGGTCAGAGCTAGTGGGAGGGAGGGATATGTGGAGCACCAGGTGGGCTTGGGAAAGAGCGTGAGTTTTAGCCAGAACACCCTGGGGGCATTTTCATGCAGCAAGTGCCAAAATCCAACTTCAGGTCTTTAGGAGGGCAGATCAGCAGGGGGAGAGGCTCTGTAGGAGGCAGGAGCAGCCTGTACAAAGGCTTGGAGACTGGACAGGGCCAGAAGCAGGCAGAGAACAGGGAGTCAAAACAGTCCCCACCCCACTACCCCAGTCTTGTGGTCCAGTGGTTAAGAAACTGCCTCCCAATACAGGGGATGTGGGTTCGATTCCTGGCTGGGGAACTAAGATCCCACATTCCAGGGAGCAGCTAAGCCCCCATGTGGCAACTACTGAGCCTGCACATCACAGCTAAGAGCTGACATGTCAAATATAAACAGTGAAAAAACAGCTGCCACCACCCCCAGCCCCTCCATTATCTCAGTCCTCTTTCCCAAGGTCTGAGCCAGGCATCCATTCTCTTCCCTCTCATTGTACAGGACAGAACACTGAGTTCAGGGCAGGGCAGGCCTGGGGCTCGGGCTCCCGGTGGTTATGGGCTTTCCCTTCTAATGGGGACCTTCCAGGATTCTCTAGCAGCTTGGGACATGGAGGCTTCAGGCTGGGTCTTGCCCTTGTCCCTTGGCCACGATTCAGGTCTGGAGCTGCCCTCTCAGGACTGGGTCTACCGTGCAGTGAAAATGGGTGGTCAGAGAGGCTGGGGGTCAAGGTCACCCAGAACATGGAGGTGAAGCCTGCCCAGGGGAGGGTCACGCTCTGATGATTCTTAGAGGCAGAAGGGACAGCAGGGCCTCCTGGGCAGGTCTGGTGAAACATTAACTTGTGGCAGCTTGGGAGGTGGCCTTTCCCCTGGCCACAGCACCCTCTCACCCCACAGTCCCTCTTGGAGGCCCCCAGTTCCTGCTGCAGCTCCAGCCCCCACTGTTTGTGAAGTGAGTGTTAGCCAGAGGACCAGAGAAGGCCATCAATCTGCCTGGGGCAGCAGAGCATGACAAGTAACTTCCCCAGAGCCTCCAGGGACCCCCTGAAAGCCATCCGCATGTTCCTGAAGCCATTCCTCACGGCCTCTGCTGTGAAGCCCATGTCCCAGACCCCAGGGACTGGGATAAATAAAATCCTCCCATCCTTTTTCTTTTGGAAACAGTGGCTTTACAATGTTGTGTTAGTTTCTGCTGTGCAATGAAGCGAATCAGTTTCATGTATACAGATATGCACTTAGGGCTTCCCTGGAGGCTCAGAAGGGAAAGAGTCTGCCTGCACTGCGGGAGACCTGGGCTCAATCCCTGGGTCGGGAAGATCCCCTGAAGAAGGAAATGGTATCCGCTTAAGAGGGTGGCAAAGCATGAATCGGTTGGATAACATCACTGACTCTGTGGACTTGAATCTGAGCAGCTTCCAGGAGGGGTGAAGGACAGGGCAGCCTGGCATGCTGCGGTCACTGGGCTCACAGAGTCAGACGTGACTTAGTGACTGCACAACCAATACATACACCCCTCCCTCGTGGCCCTCCCTCCCACTCTGCCACGCCACCCCTCACAGAGCAGCGAGATGAGCTCCTGTGCTATACGGCTCTTCCCGCTGATTATCTGTTTAACACATGGTAGTGTATATATGTCAACCCTAATCTCCTAATTCGTCCCACCTTCCCCCAATCCCCCCATTCTGGCCTCAGAACTGCGCTTCCCTCTGCCTCTCTGCCTCCCTTCTCCCTGTTTCTCTGTCTCCATCTCTTTCCGACTCCCTCTGGGTCTGTCCTCTTCTCTCTCTGTCTCCCTCCCTCTCTCAGCAAACACAGGAACAATTAAACTTAATGCCTGCCCCCTCCGGGCTCACCCCACCTCCCTCTCTCCCCACACAAACACAGAGGCTCAACACTCCCGTCCACTCTGTCTCACACCATCTTGCTGACACTTTCACACCTTCCCAGTCTCTCTGCCTGCCACTTCCGGCTGGGTCCTGAGGGTATCACGTGGGTGTGGGCGTGTCCTGCTCAGGGCTGGTGCTCAGACAGTTAGGTGGCTCCACGAGGGCGGGGACCCTGGGCTGCCTCTTGGGCAGGCTTCGTCCTCCCTGCCCCTCCTTCCTGCTGGGTCACAGGACTCAGTGGGGCCAGTGAGCTCAGACCTACTCAGGCCTCTCAGAACTTGTGTGAGTTTGAGGGGTTCCCAAGTGGTGGGCTGGGGTCCCTGAACTGTCCAGAACTGGGCTGGGAGCTAAATGGATAGCCCATGGCGCCGGGGGACTTCTTCCTGAGGGTCCTGATGCTCCAAGGCTGCTGACTCTGGGAGGGAGTTGGGAGGGGCTTGGGGAGAACGTGTGGGCGCCAGACCCGCTGCCCCTGGACAGAGGCCCCTGAGGAGGGCTGGACGGTTGTCCTACACTGGCGCCAGTGGCCTGGCCCAGGCTACCGTGATTGAGTGTCTTCAGGAGAGGGTGCAGGCTGTGGGAGTGGGCTCTCTGTCTAGGGGAGTCTCGCAGGGGAATAGCCGGGCTCCCGGAACCCAGAGATCTCGTGTTCATCTCCCCAAGTACAAAGACACCTCAGGCTTCCCTGAGGCATGACAGAACAGTGCTCTCCTTCTCACTAAGCAAGGTGAGCAGTAGGGGTGGGGCTGTGACTGAAGCGGGGTGGTCTTGCTTGTGCTGGGGGAGCAGGGGTCCCAGGACTTAGGAGCACCCAGAGCAGCGTGAAGACCCACTCGCAGGTGAGGAGACTGAAGCCTTGAGAGGCCACGAGGCAGCTGCTTGCTCCAAGGACCCAAGCCCCTGGCTGCAGCTGTCGCTGTAGGGGCAGGAGGCCAGTGGAGGCGGCTGAAGGGAGGGAAGGCAGCAGGGTCCCCTTGGGTCTGGATGCAAGGTTTCGCCCAAGGAAAGGGGGTCTAGATGTCCTCAGTCCCGAGTGAGGAGAGTGTGAAGCCTCTCACTTCCTTTCTTTACAGGGCAGGGAAATTGAGGCAGGAGTGAAAGACAGTAGTGAGTGAGGAACTGGGAAGGGGCTGGATTTGAATCCCAGGTTACTGCCTGAGCGACTGGGACACTCACATTCTGTGAGCATGTGTGCTAAACCGCTTCAGTCGTGCCCAACTCTGTGCGACCCCATGGACGGTAGCCTGCCAGGCTCCTCAGTCCATGGGGTTCTCCAGGCCAGAGTCCTGGAGTGGGCTGCCAGGCCCTCCTCCAGGGGGTCTTCACATTCCAGGGGAATCTTCCTGAGCCAGGAATTGAACCTGTGTCTTTACATCTCCTGCAATGGCAGGTGGGTTCTTTACCACCACCTGGGAAGCCCCTGGGACTCTATATATGCTAGTGTTTAAAAAAAAAAAAAAGCTAAAATTGTGTGGCTGGAGAGAAGTCAGTATGAGGTGGTCCCAGCAGCAGGCAAGGCCCCACACACCTTACCTTGCTTAGCCATGCCCCAGCTGCTAGCAGGTGGAGGAGAAAGATGAAGTGACTCCAGTTTAGACGAGAAAATTGAGGCACAGAGAGGTTCTCTCTCCTGTAAGCTGAGTGGCTGAGTGAGTGTGAACCTGAGTCTTTGGGACCCTTTTCTGAGCTCTGAACCCCTGTCAACTGAGACGAATCCCCAACTGCTCCAACAGCCCAGGACACTCCCTGGCTACCCTCTTTACTGTAGTGTGTGATCAGGCAGCCCTGGTGAACCCCAGCAGCTGGCTCCCTCTCCAGACTGCAGCTTCCTTCTCTTTAAAGTGGGGATCTTTGACATTCCCTGAAACACTCTTGCACAGTATCAGGCATTCCACTTGCATGTGGGGTGCCTCCTGCCCTGGGCCTGGGGACGTAGGGACTCACAGGCTGGGCAGATAGACCTTAAACTCAGAAAAAGGATATCCTCTGAAGGTGGGTGAGTGTGAGTGAGGCTTCCCAGACTGGGCAGGGAGGGCTTCTCTGAGGAGGTGACATTTGAGCTGAAGAATGGATGTAAAGAAGGAGCCAGCCACGGGGAGAGCTGGGGGCAGGGCACTTCCTGCAGAGGGCACAGCCTGTGCAAAGGCCCTGAGGCAGGTTTAAGGGAGCAGGTATGACAAGGCTGATGGTGCTGGGGCAGGTAGAGTGAGGGGAGATGGAGGAAGGTGAGAGGCAATGGCGGGCAGGGCACGTGGGGCCTCTGGGGCCATGGTGAGGGGTGTGGGTTGTGATCTAGGGGTGCTGGGAGCCACAGGATGTTCAGGAGTAGGCAAGGAACAGATTGGAAGCTAGTCTTAGAGGCAAGACTAGCAGCCAGAGCTAGGGCATATCAGGATTTCAGAGACAAGAGAGATGCACAAATCAAGCCAGCTTCTCAGCCTCTCTGCAATCCCTTCCCCACCAGCCCCGCCCCACCTCCGCCAGGCCTTCTGTCCCCACTCCAGCCTCTCAGTGAGGAAAGCAATTAGTCTGGAGTGGCCAGTTGATTAATCTGCAGCTGAGAGGCCCAGAGGACCCTCCCCTCCCCCACCTGCAGCTCTGAGGTTCCATCCTCCCACCACCCTTCCCCTACCCTCACTCTGGATGAGGGAGAGGCAGTCGGGCTGGATCCCAGGAGTCAGAGCTTGCTGAAGAACCACCTGCCCCAACCCACTGCAGGGCTATGGACTGCTCTCTATAGGGCCTGGCTTGTCTATTTCACCCCAAAACCAGCCATCTCCCTACTCCAAAGAGCCCAGATCCAAACTTCAAGCTGCCTCCTCTGGTTTCCCCTGGGAGTCATGTGATGCTCAAATGGAACCTGGATTCACCAGCTCTTTGGTGCTTCCTCCCAGATCTTCCCCATCTAGGTGGTGGTTGCCCCACCCACCCAGAGAACTGCGTGACTAGTCACCCATCGAAATCATGAGTTACCTTTGAATCCCCTTGAACATCCTATAGCTACGGCCTGTCTCTCAACCACCAAAACATGTCCCAAATCCACTCATGGGCCCCAGGCTGGCCCATGTCCCCCCCACGTGCTGCCCCAGCTTCTATTCTCCCCCAGTGGTCCTTGCTCCCTGGCAGGCATAGAAGGCTCCTTAAAAACTTCCCTGGTAGGTCAGTGGATAAGACTCAGTTCTTAATTCAGGGGGCCCAAGTTCGATCCATGGTCAGGGAACTAGATCCCAAATGTCACAACTGAGACCTGGCTCAGACTAAATAAATAAATAAAATACATGTTTTTTAAAAAAATCATAAAGCAAGTGGTGTATCTTGAGAGCTCTCAATCTGCACCCAGAAGCAACACCCAGCTCATCACCCCACCCCTGAGGCCCCACATCAATTTCCCACCAACTCACCTCCCTGCACTCCATTTCCGCCTCCCCTCACTGTCCACCTAACCGGGCAGCTTGATCCCACCTCAGGGCCTGTGCACGTTCTGTTCCCTCTGCCCGGCACGCTACTTCCCTAGCTCTCCCCTGGCCAGCTCCCTTTCCTCTTTCCAGTCTCAGCTCAAAGTCCTCTCCTCAAAAGACCCTCAGTTACGCCTGAGCAGCGTTAATGGCCCCTCCCCCAGGCACACCCAGGCCCTGGCATGCTTTCCTTTTCTTCCTAGCACCATACAAGCTATCCTTTTGTATTCAATGAATGAACATAAATGTGGGCAAGTGATTTTCCCATCTGGAAATCAGTTTCCTGAAGAAGAGGCTGCTGACGTCTCCATGGGCCTCGTGTTCTGGGAGGAGCCCACTGTTTCCATGTCCCCACCCTCAGCTTTCCCTGCACATCCTCCAGCTGCCAGGGATCCTCCCTGGGGAACCTAAGATGGAACACTTCGATTTCTGCATTAGAATTCAGATGCCCCTGGGAGAGAGGGATGACGTGTGTGGGGAACAGTCAGGTGTCTTGCATCCTAGGAGGACCAGATTCACGCAAAGAGCTGAAGGGAGAGTGGGGAGTTGAGCCGCCCCCAGCTGCGTGACCCTCAGCAGCTCCTTTCCTCTCTGAGCTTTAACATCCTCCTCTGGGACATGGGAATAAGAGGGACCACCTCACAAGGAAGGACGTGAACCTAGAAGAGGTTCAACTGATGTCCCCTTCTCCTACCTTCTTCCCCATCCCCCCTTGCCCTGGCTCTGGCCCCGATTAGCCTTCTAGTCTCAGCCTTCAGGCCTTCCCCGGTGGCTCAGCAGTAAGTAAAGAATCTTTTAGCAATGCGTGAGTCACAGGATATGCTGGTTCTGTCCCTGAGTTGGGAAGATCCTCTGGAGAAGGAAATGACAACCCATCCCAGTATTCTTGCCCGGAGAATCCCATGGACAGAGGAGCCTGGAGGGATACAGTCCATAGGGTTGCAAAGAGTTGGACACAAGACTCAAGTGACTTAGTATGCACGCACACTTGGATCTCAGTTTCCCCATCTGAATACTGAGTCTGACGGTGGGGACACACTCACTTGTGTGGTGCAGGGTCAGAGACTCAGAAGGCTGGTTCTGAGCTCTGCCTCTCCCAAGTCCTCATTTGTGCCTTTGGCTCCTACTCCTATCCCCATGGCCATGGGTTCCAGTTTTGATGCTATTTCCTGGGGTCAGCACTGCAGATAATCCCAGCCTAAGGCTGGCATGTGCCTGCTGGATGATTCTGTTATTAGCAACTCCAAGGAACCCGTGTGGACTTCATTACTGGTTGACAGATGAGGAAACTGAACTATGCTTGGTCTAGACCATATCACATGGATTGAACTCAGATCTGATGGCCTGGAGAGTGCATCAATTCATCCCGATTCTGTTTGATTTATATCTACATATATTCTGGCTATGCACAAAGTATGTAGGATCTTAGTTCCACGACCAAGGATCAAACCCATGCGCCTTGCACTGAAAGCTTGGTGTCTTAGCCACTAGACCACCAGGGAAGTTCCCTGTTTGATTTTTAAATGTCTCAAGTGTTTACCCAGAGCAAGTTTGCTAACACTATCTCATTTAATTTTTCCTGTTCAGTCCTTCCAACAAGAAACCTCAGAATACAGAATCTCATCTCCACCATTTCTTTACCACCTGCAACCTTGGGCAAATTACTTAACCTCTGAGCCTCAGTTTTCTTGTTTGTACAGTGAGGATAATTGTACAAAAATGGTCTCATTGTGTTCTTGTGAGCTGATTCATGAGGGATCCTTAGAACACCACCTATGTGGAATGAGTGTGTAAGAAAGTAGCTATTGGTACTGTCATTATTCACTTGTTCATTTACTGCATGTCTAATAAGACATGCTAGAATACCATTACAGTGCATATTATAATAAATGGCGATATATATATACACATATGTTATAAACAATAAATATACTATATATAAATTGATTGATAAAAAGTATTTTTTCAGTGCCTACTGTGGGCCACGCACTATTCATATCCTGCAAGGTTTGAGATCCACATTCCCATTTCATTGGTGAGGTAACTGAGGCTAAGAGAAGGAAATTCACTGAGGGAAAAAGAAGGACTGAGATACAACTCTCTGTGTCAGTCCAGGAATATGGACTGACAGAATGTCAGTTCCTGGAAGAATGTTTTCTGGAAGAAATAGAATGTGCAAAGTCTTGGAGTCAAGGGGATCAGGTGCATGAGCTGACATAGATCAGTGTGGCTGGAAGGTGGGAGGGGAGCCTGGAGAGATGGGCAGGGACTTGACCACACACGACCTGGTAAAGAAATCTCAGAGGCTCCTTGTCCCCAGGGCTCCAGAGAGCTCCCACGCCTGGGAACTTGCTCATGTTTTGCTGCTGTCTCCCCAGCCAGTCTGGGAGCTGGCTGATTCTGGCTTGGCCCCCATAAGCCCCTTTGGCAATGGTGTCATCTGGACAGGCTTCTCAGGGACCCCATTGCTGCCGTGACTGTCATGCTGCCTCAGGACCACTGCAGACATGGAGCCCAGGGCCGGTGTGCTGTTCAACATCGGGGCTGGAGGGAACTAGCAGAGCCACAGCCTGGCCCCAGGCAGGTCAGGCTTGTGGGGATCGAGGGGGGCTGTCCCAGGAGAAAGAAAGTGCCTCGTCTAGCTGGACCTCTCTTTAACTTGTTCAACAAGCATTTATTAAGCACCTACTGTGTGCCAGACCTCGTACTGGGAATATAGCCATGGGCATATAGGTGTTCACAGGATGATGGTGGAGATAAACTCATACTAACTGGAGAGGTCAGCGTGATAAGGGAGCCCAGAGGAGGCTTCCAACCCAAAACTGTGAAGGGAGGGTGAGGGGGATGGGACGAGGAAGGGCTGCTAGGAAGAAGTGGTATCTAAGCTTAGCCTAAACGATGAAGAGAGGTCAGCCAGGAGGAGGGTAGGGAGTGGTGGTCTATTTGCTAAGTCATATCCCACTCTTGCAACTCCATGGACTGTACCCTGCCAGGCTCCTCTGTACATGGGATTTTCCAGGTAAAAATACTGGAGTGGGTTGCCATTTCCTACTTCAGAGGATCTTCCCAACCCAGGTATTAAACCCAGGTCTCCTTCATTGCAGGCAGATTCTTTACCAACTGAGCCAGAAGAGTGGGCCAATTAGAAGAAATGGAATGTATGGAGTCTTGGACTCAAGAGGATCAGCTGCGTGAGTTGAACATAGACCAGTGTGGCTGGAAGATGGGAGGGGAGCTGGAGAGGTGGGCAGGGGCTTGACCACCCAAGATCTCATGGGATATAAGGGGAGGCATGGATGGGTTTTCAAGGGAGTGAGTTGATCAGATTGGAATTAAAAAATTTTTCCCTGTGGCTACTGTAGGGAGCACTGTCAAGAGCAGAGGTGAAAACAACAGGAGTCCAATTAAGACACCTTGACAGTTCTAGGCAGTCGATAGTGATGCCTGGATCAGGGTGGGAGCCATTGGCTGGAGAGAAATAGGCAGATTCAGAAGTTATTTATAAAATAGACACACCAGGCTTTGGTGGGCACCAGCAGTGGGTAAGAGGAGCGGATCTGGTGTGGACAGCTCCTGGTCTTTGATCCTTCACATGTGACATTCCTTTTCATCCTTGTAACAAAGCCAAGAGACAGGAACACCATCATTATCCCCATTTTCTGGAACAGAAACAGGTTTGGGGAGGGAAGGCAAGAGCCAGCCAGTGGCAGAACCCACATCCCCCACCATTGGACCAAGTTGTCTCCCACTGTCAGCTTTGGAGGGCAGGGGACTGAGCCAGATGTAATGGACAGAGAGGAGCAACTTGTTTGGCACCATCCAGCAAGACATGGCAGTATTGTAGCTGGGGCTCAGTCTGTCTGATTCCTTGGTACAAGCATTTTCCATTCTTCCCACTCGGGGACACAACTAGGGTAGAGGATAGACAGTCTTCATGGGAAATATCCTTGAGATGTCCTTGTAAGCTCTCTGAAAAGATTGGAGCTTTTCCTACCCCCAAATCTGTTGCACCAAATGGTCCCAAATACCTCCCTGCCTCGGCCCACACCCACCGTCTTACACCTGTTCTTGCCCATGTCTACATCTGTTAACCATGATAGAAAATATGCTCACCCTCCCTTTGCTACTTCCCAGAAAATTACCCCTGAGATTAGAATCCCTGGTGGGCAGGGCCTTGAGTTTCTAGAACTAGGGAAGGGAGGGGCAGGCCTGAGATTTGAAAGCAGGAATTGTGGCTGTAAGGAGGGGCGCAGGGCGTACGGGGCAAATGAGATCCTGCCGTTTCCGCTGAGGGTCTGGGCGTCAGTGTGGTTATAAAAGAATGTCCCTCTCTACCCACCCCAACCAGAGGCAGCTTCTTGTATGCACACCCCAGGCATGGGAGCACCCTTCCATAGCCCTTCCCCATTTCTCTTTACTTCTCTGATTCCTGCCCAGCACATATGGGGCTTTTAAGATCCCAAAGAGACCCGATCTGGGGCTGAACTGCTAAGCCTACCTTCCTGAGCAGAGAGACCACCATCTGTGCCTACCTCTGAAGACTAGAGCCTTTGATTCTGCTTCCAGACACCTCTTTGCTACAGTCACAGGGGAAGGCTGAAGACCCACTACTGCTTTGAGCATTTCCTGGGCCATCGACGTTCTGGTCTGGAGGTCTTCCTGAACCCCTGTCTGTCTTCCTGCCCTGCCTTCAGAACCGACAGGTCGCGGACAGCTCCTCTCTGTCTCTGCCACTCCTGAATCTACTACACTTTCAGCGTCAGGAGTGGGATCAAAGCTTCGGTGCTGGGAGTTTCCAGAGACCCTGTTTCCTTGCTCTCTGTTTGGCAGAAAACCGGAGGACAATTTCTGTCTTCACCCCAAGCCCATGTCTTGAACCTATTTCGTTCAGCTCTAGAAGGGACAGCAGACCATCCTTGGAGCAGAGGTCCTCCCCAGCCCCTTTCCCCAACCCCCACCCTCAAGTTCCTTTTGCCCTGCTATCTATCCTTCAGCACCACCCCAGTGAGGACAGCTCCTCGGGATCAGCCCCACCTTGAGCCCCTGTTGCTACCTTTTCCTGCCTCAGCACCTTCAGCGCGGACAGCTCCTCGCTGTCGTCTCCACTCCCGGCTCTGGCCGGGACTTCGGCTCGGACGCTCTTCTCTCCCGGGGACGACTCTCGCGCCCTGCTCTCCGCTTGCTCCCCAGTTCTGGCGCATGGAGACCCCGAAGGTCCAAGAAGGGCTAGAGGCATCCCGCGAGTTGAACTCCGCTCGCAGCCGCCAAGGCGTAGCCAGGCCCCGAAGCACCTGTGGCGGCAGCCCCGGCGCCCCATCCGCATCCAGCAGCGCTTCCACTCAGACCCGGACAAGTCTGTGGGCCGCAGGGAGCGGGACTTGAGCCTGCGGCCGGCTCTCGAGAAGTCGCGGCGCTCCTGGCCCACCTCCTTCCACAGGCGGTAGGTGGGCGGGGGCAGGGCGGCGCGCAGGGCCTGGCGGGAGTAGGGGAGGGTCTTTGCTTTTCCAGGGGCGGGGGTCTCTGCCTTGTGGCTGCGGCCGGCGCTTTAGAGGAAAAGGCTGTCTTACGCGGGGGTGGAGCTGGGGGGGTGTGGTGTCATGATTGCTTATGGTGTGTGTGAGACACCGTACTGCTGCATCAGAGTATGTGTGGGTCTGAGCAGTTACGACTCAGTGTGTGCTCCGCTGGCTGGGTCTCTGTGCGTGACGGGATGTGTTCCGGTGTATGTATACCAGTTATGAATGCGCTTGTATACCAGTTATGTGCCTGCTTGAGTGTTTCCCCTTGTGGTGCCCGTGTGTATTTGTGGCTGGGTGTGTCCTCGCTCTGATCCAGTTGGGTGTCCAAGGGTCCTCCAGATCCTGGATTGTCCTCGGGTGTTTGTGGGGTTTGTGCTCACAGAAACCATTTGAGGGGAGCTTGGGCTAGCTATACTAGAGGGCCAGGCTCAGCTGTCTGCTGTGCTGGGAGGAGGAGCCTCCTCTGTTGCATATCCTGCCACACACACACACACACACACACACACGTCCCCTGCCATCAAAGGAAAGCCTCTTGGGGAGCCTGAGCACAGGATGTTTCTTCCAGTGTGAGAATGAGGTGGAGAAGAGGGGAGTAGAGGTGTGTAGGGGGCTGCTCCTGATTCATATAACCTGAGAGAGGGAGGCAGAATAAGACAAAGACAGCAGAGAAACACAGAGAAACAGAGGCCTTCGAGGGGCCAGAGAGGTCTCAGCAGCACCAAGGAGCAGGGTCCTCCTTGGACGGGTGTGTGTGTATGTGTGTGAGTGTGTGTGTGTTCACTCTGTCAGACTCTGCAACCCCCTGGACTACATGTAGCCACCAGGTTCCTCTGTCCATGGGATTTCACAGGCAAGACAACGGAGCGAGTTGCCATTTCCTCCTCCAGGGGATCTTCCCAAACCAGTGATCAAACCCATGTCTCCTGTCTCCTGCTGCAGGCGGGTTCCTTACCTGCTGAGCTATTGGGGAAACCTGTCCTCTCTGGACTTTTCTCCTATGAATACTTTGGTTCCTGGACCTCCCAGGGCTACTGATTTCTTGGTCAACAAGCCTGGCCTAACACCCCAGGCTGGCCCTCCAGCAGCCTTGATTGGTGTTTGGGGCAGCAGGGCCCCATGACCCATAGGGTTGGCACTTCCCCAGGTGGCCCAGCAGGCCCCTTGCCCCTACCCTCTAATCTTCAGTTCCCCTCCCCTCCCTCCCGGTGACTCATGATTTTCCATCTTCCAGAAAGAACAAACGGAAACTAGGTTTGGGCCCATCTCGGGGGAGAACCACGTGGCCCTGGAAGGCAGGAGTGGTGGGTTGTGTTCCTGTGTGTGTGTGTGTCCTGCCTGTGCCTATATGTGCACATATGGTGGGAGAGGCTCAGCCCTCAGGGAAGCGAGGTTCAAGGCCCATGTTCTGTGCACTTCCAAGCAAGTGGTGGTGCTTCCCTGAGTCTCAGTGTCATCAGTGAAACGCAAACACAAAAACTCACAGGTTTTGAATTTTGTCAAGAACATTCTGTGCCAGAGCCTAGGCCTCAAAGTGGCTTGCCTCCCCACCACCCCAGGTGGATCAACAGAAGTCTGGGAGGGTCTGAGTATCTTGTTCAGCAAACATTTATTTAGCAGCTATTGTGTACCACACCCTGGACTAGGGCAGAGCCCAAGGGCAAGCAGGCGCTCATAGGCTAATTGTAGAGACAGACATACCAGCTGGAGACCACACAGAGTGATCTATATTGTGGTGGAATGAGATCAGGGTGCTGTAGGGCCCAGAGGAGGCTTCTGACCCAGCAGCTGGGGCCAGGAGGTGAGGAGGACCACTCGGAAGAAGTGACCTCTAAGCTTAGCCTGAAGGATAAAGTGAAGTCTGCTGAGGAGTGTAGGGAAGGGTATGCCAAGGAGAAGGAATAGAAAGTGCAAAGCCTCAGACTCAAGATCAGATGTGTGAGGAGCCGAACACAGACCAGTGTGGCTGGAGGGCAGGAGGGGAAGTTCTCTAATAATTTCTGAAGCATTTACTGAGTACCTACTAAGTGCTGGCCACAGAGGTCACAACTAGGAACGAGGCAGACCTGGTCCTTCCCTCAAGGGCCTGGTGGGTGAAAGTGAAAGTCGCTCAATCGTGTCTGACTCTTTGTGACTCCATGGACTGTGGCCCGCCAGGCTCCTCTGTCCATGGGATTCTCTAGGCAAGAATACTGGAGTAGGTAGCCGTTCCCTTCCCCAGGAGATCTTCCCAACCCAGGGACTGAACCCAGATCTCCTGCATTACAGGCAGATTCTTTACTGTCTGAACCACCAGGGAAGCCCAAGAAAACCGGAGTGGGTAGCCTATCCCGTCTCAGGGGATCTTCCCGACCCAGGGATTGAACCGGAGTCTCCTGCATTGCAGGTGGATTCTTTACCAGCTGAGCTACCTGGGAAGCTTTGGTGGGTGAGGCAGACACAGATCAAATAATCAGGACATTACATAGGAAATTGTACCAATAAGAGGAGGGTGCTCTGAGGATATTCACTTATTTAGCTGGTCAGGGAGGGCTTCTTGCAGAGGGCAATGCTTCAACTGTGACCTAAAAACCAAAAACGTTAGCAGAGGAGGAGGCTTCCGGCGAGGACATGGGATAGGAATGAGCCTGGATGCTTCCAAAAAAACAGCAAGGAGCGGGAGATGATGAGCCTGGAGCAGAGTGAGCCAAGAGGAGGAGGCTGGGGAGATAGGCAGGGGTTAGGCTACACAAGGCCTCCAGGGAGGTGCGGATTCAGAAGTGAGGACAATGGGGAGCCACGAGAGGATCTGGAGCAGGGGAGAGTGAGATCTTACCCCTGTGAGCTCCTGACGTGGGACTCAGCCTCCACTCTCCTCTCTCTCTAGATTCTTCAAGGAGACTTGGGCAAATCATCTCTCCTCTCCAGATCCAGGTGTATTTGTTCAGAAAACAGGGTAACAGCACCCACCTCCTGTCTCACTAGGGCCACCTAGTGGAAGAGGAGATAAGCGCTTGCCCAAGGAAGAGGCTCACTCAAATAGGGGAAATGGAGACATTGATGTGTTAAGGGCGCTAGAGACTGATGGTCACCTCCGCAGGTCACATACCATGCAGAGACAAAGTTAGGGTGAGACAAAGTCATGTCAGCACCTCCTTTGGCCTCTGCCCTCCTGGGCGAAGCTTGGAGTCTCCCAAGGTCAGGCAGGCCAGGCTTTGAATGCCGAGTCTTGGCTCTGCAACTGTTTCTCCATCCAAAAAGCAACTGATAACAGTAAAAGCATTACTGTTAAAACCGGTCATAAAATATTTAAAGTTGAATCTATTAATGAAACATTAACATCAAAATTATCAATAAAGCATTAATGTCAGAGTAGCATCTGGGACTGGAGAAGGCAATGGCAACCCACTCCAGTACTCTTGCTTGGAAAATCCCATGGACAGAGGAGCCTGGTGGGCTGCAGTCCATGGGGTCGCTAAGAGTCGGACATGACTGAGCGACTTCACTGTCATTTTTCACTTTCCTACATTGGAGAAGGAAATGGCAACCCACTCCAATGTTCTTGCCTGGAGAATCCCAGGGACGGGGGAGCCTGATGGGCTGCCGTCTATGGGGTACCACAGAGTCGGACACGACTGAAGTGACTTAGCAGTAGCAGCAGGATCTGGGACTACATAGGCGATGGAGCTCAGTTCAGTTCAGTTGCTCAGTCCAACTCTTTGCGATCCCATGGACTGCAGCACGTGAGGGTTCCCTGTCCATCACCAACTCCTGGAGCTTACCCAAACTCAGGGAATGGAGCTAGTTAAGCATTAAGTTGGGAGAGGCTGGGGAGCCTGCCAACCCAGGCTTGAGTGACTTCAGGCAATGAGCCCCTTCTCCGTGCCTCAATTTCCCCATCCACAGAATGAGAATACTAGTCCCCACTGTATAGAGCTGCTCTGAAAATCAAATGACTTTTACATGTACAGCACTTGGCTCCGCACCAGAAGAGCAAGAAATGCTGTTTGTACCCATGTGTTTAGTCTTAACCTTCTATTTTGTGTCTGTGAACTCAGGAAAGGGACGAATCTCTCTGTGCCTCAGTGTCTCCTTGGGGCCACAAGAGCATCCTGAGCCCCTCCCACAGGGCTGGGGGTGGTGTCAAGCCTCCTTGGCCCCAACCCCAGTCTCTCCACTAGGCTGAGCCCGGCGGCCTTTATCCCCTGGGGACCAGCTATAATTAGGTCCAGTCACAGCAGCTACAGATGGTATTTTTGTCTTGGGGACAGAGAGTCTGATTCCCACCAGGTGTCCGGTTGCAGGGCCCTGGGGACAGAAGGGGGTTCCTAGCCAGACCCTTGAGACTCTCCTCCTGGGCCCCAGCGTGACTCCCCTGTGAGCCTCCAGTTTCTCATCTAAACAGGGACCATAGTATGATCGAGATGTCAGGGGAGGGTCAGGGTCTCCCCGCTGAAGCCTGATCTCCTGAAATAATATCTCACATCCCCCCAGGACTGCCAGAAACCTGGGAGGCATTTATCTGGGCACCCTCAAACTGGTGAAGTCTCCTGGAGCAAGGCTTAGGTAGGGGGGCTGTTATCACACGCAGGACACAGTCAAGCCCAGAGCTCCTGTGGGGCCTCAGCTGGGAGGCCCAGACTCCTTGCGCCTTGGTGGCTCCTGTCACCAGCAGGGGGGTGTTCTGGGTCTCACCTCTAGGCATGACACTCTCTGAGACTTGGATTCGTTTTCTGAAGAATGAGGCAGGACCACCTGACCCCAGCAATCCGGGGTAAGCCAGCTGGTACAGACTCTTGAATGCCCCCATCCCCAACACTAGGGGCAAAGCTTCCCTTTTGGGGGGTCCTTCTAGGGGTGGGCTGTGGCAGCTGAAGCTTCACAGGGCGGAAGTCTGGCAGGAGTAGAGTGCGGATGTTTGTCCAGTGGAGACAGCAGGAGACGGGGAAGGATCCAGAGACAGGGACTGGAGAATGTCAGAGCAGGTGGAGGTCACGTGGGGGTTTGTGGAGGGGGACAGAAAGAGGAGGAGACTTGCAGTGAAGACTTGAGTCTGTTTCTACCTTTCTCCAAGCCTGTTTCTCCACCCGACAAAAGACTCAAGGATTGTAGTTTCTGAGCAGGCTCTTGGTGGCTCTGGCCTCAGTTTCTCCATCTGGAAAATGGGCAGAGGGGGATTGAAAGTACCGTGTGGGATCTGGGCAGCCCCTCGGCATACTCGGAGACTCCCTGATAGTGGAGGGCACTTCCTTTTCTGACTTCCGTATCTCTCTTTTCAGCCCAGCAAGCTGCACCTCTGGGGGACATGCTGAGAGGGAAGTGGTGTAAGATGCAGTTTCTGGGCTGCCCCAAAGCAGGGAAGCAGAGAGCCCCGTCTAGCTCAGTGCCTCAGTTTCCCCATGTGTCCCCGTGGGGGCGTCCCTGAGCGGGTCCCGCGGCGAAGGCGGGGCGGTTGCGCCTTGGGTTCGCTCCCTGCCGGGCCCCGCCCCCGTGGCTGTCCAGAAAAGGTCCCGCGCAGCCAGTGCTGCGTCCAGCCTCCACGCGGTCTTGGCGATGCAGGGTGCCCCTGCTCCCGCCCCGGCCCCCGGGCCGAGCTCCCCTCGGGGCTCCCCGCGCGGCTCCCCCGGGCTCTTCAGGAAGCTCCTGGTGAACCAGAGCATTCGCCTGCAGCGGCGCTTCACCGTGGCCCATCCGCTGTGGTGAGGCGAGACAGGGCCTCGCAGGGGTCATCGGAACCGCCGGGCTGGAGGTGGGAGGGGCAGAATCAAGGACAGTGGGAGCCAGGTTGGAGGGTCAGGGCATAAAAGCTCTGCTCCTTTGCCCTTTTTTCGGGGTCATCTCTCTGCCCCTGCTCTATCTGTCTCTTTTAGTTGATGACTGCCTCTCTCTCTCCATCTGTTTCCCTCCACCCACCGCCGGATACAAGCCCAGGGGACCAGCCGTCTGTCCCTTTCCAGCTGCGTGCCCCGGAGCAGGACGGGCCGAGGCTCACGTCTCCTTCTGACCCTTGCCAACCCGGGGCGGGCGGGCTGAACGTCCAGGCAGTGAAGGGATGAGGGCCACTCTCCGCCTTGGTCTGCCCGGGCCATCCGCCCCGGTGCCAACAACGGCGTGGCCTGGTGGCCTCACACTAACCCCTCGGTATCCTCGGAGGAAGACGTGATCTGATGGAGGCCTTTGAGGCAGGGTGTTCGCGATGTAACAGGGCTTGTTGCTGTCCCAGGCTGAGAGCTGACAGGCGCGGAGCGCCACTTCTGCGCAGCCCCACTTAGTTGCCTCCTTCAAAGCCTCGTCCCACCGCTTTGGGTTTAAATTCCGGCCCTTCAAGAAGCCACTGTAACATCGTGGGTCGCGGGGCAGAGGCTGGGGTTGGAGGTGGGGCTGGTGGGCGCCGACTGGGTCTGGTACCTTGGGCTTGGTTCGCGCGGCTTTAGCACTCAACTTGGTAACTTGGCACTTGGAGGCTCAGAGACTAAAGGTCCCTTCTCCAAGGTCATACGGCCAGTGACAGCTGGTGTGTGTGTGGGGAGGCAGGCGTGACGGTGGTCCCTGATGGCACTATTTCAGGCCAGAATGGGGTTCCGGGTTCGGGAGAACCCCCCCTCCACCCCGGTGCACCAGCCGCCTGAGAAGAGGGTCCCAGCCGAGGGCTTGGGAGTGAGCACAAAGGCGTCGAGGACGTCAAGCGTGCGAGGCTGGAAGAGGGCGGGTCTTCCCGAAGCCCCTGTGCCTCAGTTTACCTGTTTAACCGATGGACGGACGCGCCGTTCCCACAGTCCGTGCGACTTTCTCCCCCCCGCCCGCGTCATGGAACCACGGCTTGACCCCGCCGCTCTCGGCTAAGTTTAGAGCAGAAAGAAAAACAGCGTCGTCCGCAGCGAGAAAACCCCGGCTCAGCCCTCTCTCTCCGCACTCACTTTTGGATTCGAACCCAGCACCTGTGACCTCTCCTGGCCTCAGTTTCCCTATTTATCCACAGTTGCGCCTTTTCCAGAACCTTTGGGGAGAGGGGAGGGAGGGGTAGGTGGTAGCCATTCCCGGGCCTCCCCCTCGGATCGCAGGTTTAGGGTATCCACCGCCAGTACCCCGCCCCCAAGCGTCTCCGCCAGTCACTCCGCCAGCTCCAAGGCCTGGAAAGCGCAAGGAAGCCCCGCCCCTCCGGGTGACGTCACGAGGCGGGAATTCAGAAGCTCTGGAAGTAGGGACTTCTGCGAGAGCCCAGCTCGAACGGACCGAGAGCGATCGGGCACAGCCGAACACCCGAATGGGGCCGGACTAAAACGAATGTGCCTGACGTGGCTTGAGCGCCACCCCGACTTGCTCGAAAACCTCGTGCGGCCGGACGCAGCCGAACATGCCCGAAAGCTTCCGAACATACCCGAGTGCAGTCGGAGGTAGCCAAATTCGGCCGAACTTACACGACCAAACTCAGCGGAAAGAGGCCCAATCCTGTAAGACCAGACCCTCAGAGAGCCCAGATCCTTGGGCTTCCCGGGTGGCTCAGACCTGGGTTCGATTCCTGGGTTGGCCTGGGTTGGGAAGACCCGCTAGAGGAGGGCAACCCCTTCCAGTATTCTTGCCTGGAGAATCCCATGGGCAGAGGAGGCCCCAGTCCATGGGGTCGCAAAGAGTCGGACATGACTGAGCGACTAAACACAGCAAAGTTCTGTATGAACAGATGCAATTTAATCAAACTCGGCTGTTCATGACTGAGTCCTGCGGAATCCCCGACCCCCAACTCGGTCTGAACCGAATTCCCTGCTCAGAGTCTTCCTTCTGGCAGGCGCCGATCCCAGCCCGCGAACTTGGATGAGATGACCTGGCAGGGGACCAGGTGGACACTGGACCTTGGCTAGGAGTCCTTTGTCTAGGGGCGTCCCCCAGGGTCTTCCTGTTGCCGCCTTTCCTGCCTACTCCCTTCTCTGTGAACCACTTGCAGCCCCTCTCCCTGGTTGCAAACTCTGGTCTCACACTTCTGTTCTAGCCCCACGCCCCCTGCCATTCTTTATCTGACCTCTGACTCCAAGTGGGAGAGGCCTAGATACCCCTTACTTTGTCAGAGCGTGGCTGGAGGGAGAGATGGGGCTGAGAGATAGGGGGGTGGAGTTGGGGATTGCCTTGAACAGGGGAGGACCGTGCCCTGGGTAAAGGGCACAGCCTGTGCAAAGGCCTGAAGGAAGAGAACAGACAAAGCAATTCAGGCCAAAAATAAAGCTGAGGAACTGGGGAGCTGAGGATGGGGCTGAGTGAGCTGGAGGCGAGGTTGATGAGGTGGAGGCAGGGCTATATTATGGTTTAGGGTGAGGCCTGGAGCTGGGGTAAGGGACAGGCGGTCCAGGGCATAGGCAAGGACAGCTGAGGGTGGGCCTCTAGTGGCTGTGGGGGACCTTCCAGTGTGCCCCATCTAGGCAAAACCCAGGTGCCCTCCTGAGAGGAAAGCCCAGGAAGTCATTTCCAGTCCCCATGCACTTACCCCTAGTAATCTGGGTAAGCGACAGGCTCCCTGTTACCCTCCTCAGGCGTTGGGTTGTAACTCCCTAAACGTGCGCTGGGGATGAAGTCTGCATGCGTGCTAAGTTGCTTGAGTTGTGTTCTACTCTTTGTGACCCTATGGACTATAGCCCGCCAGGCTCCTCTGTTCTCTGTCCATGGGATTCTCCATACTGGAGTGGGTTGCCGTGTCCTACCCAAAATGATCTTCCCAACCCAGGGACCAAACTCATGTCTGTTAAGTCTCCTGCATTGGCAGGCGGGTTCTTTACCACTAGCACCACTTGGGAAGCCTGGATGTAGTCTATGATACCCATACTAGAAATGGACTGGTTGATGTCCACAGAAAAGCCACACACAGCCACTTAGAGACAAATCCAAAACTCACGTGCTGGAGTCCAGATTAGTGCCAGTGGACAAGACTCTGGGGTTCAGAGGCAGAGATGGAGGCGTGAGGGGCACTGTGTCCCTCAGTGCGGGTATGACTGTAACAATGGACAAGCTGCAGGCTACTCCTGCCCTGCCCTGGGTAGGACATGAGAAAATGGATTTAGACTGTGATGTGGCATCCATACGCCAGGACCCTCGGCTCTGACTATGTCTCCTTTGCCTTCAGCTTGGACCTGGAAAATGGGCTCTCGTGTGGGAGAAGCATCCTGGACCCTCAGGCCGGATCTGGCTTTGGCCGGATTGTCCAAGCACCTGCCCAGCACAGTCAGAGGCGGGAGTCCTTCCTATACCGCTCAGACAGTGACTATGAACTCTCATCCAAAACCATGTCTCGGAACTCCTCCGTGGCCAGCGACCTGTGAGTTTGAGGCTGGTGGGATAACACCTCCTCTTACTTTCTTCTTTCCGTTATTCCTCCGTTTCACCCACCTCCTTCAGGTGACCATTTGAGCTGGGCTTTGAAGTATAGATAGCAGTTTGCCAGACAGCTCACTTACTCAGTTGATCAGGATGACAATGCTATCCCGTGATCCTTTGTGCTTGACTCCAGGTTGGGGTTGGGTGGTAATCCAGAAACATTAAAGTCAATTAACAGCAACCCAACAAAGTCCTTGATTTGAGCTTCCTAGTAGCCATCATTTCCTGCCTCTACTAAGATCCCTGTTGTCCCTGGTACTCAGATTCTTCATTTGTGAGATGGGGATAAAGTGAGTGATTGGTCAGAAGGGCTATGGTGGCCTTCAGAGAAGTGTCGGGTGAGGGGAGATCAGAGACTTCCAGGAAGACACTCCAAGGACGCGCTCAGCTGAGGGCACAGTGTGGGTAAAAGCTGGAAGATGGGAAGGTTTGGGAGGGCTCCTCCTGACCGCCCTTCCATGTCCCGTCTCCCCGCAGACACGGAGAAGACCTGATTGTGACGCCCTTTGCCCAGGTGAGTGCCCACCTCTTCCTTCCGTCGTGTGCCAAGCAGGCAGAACCGACCCCTCCTTTCCAACGCTCACCACCCCTCTCCCGGCAGGTCCTAGCCAGTCTGCGGACAGTTCGAAGCAACGTTGCGGCCCTTGC
>SJXQ01001360.1:0-58096 GCA_006408695.1 Aepyceros melampus | reverse complement strand
AGCACCACTGTCTGATTCTGCCATTCACACCTGACTCCATTGGGTCTGTCCTGTCACCTCTGTACCCCAGCCTCCAGTCCTCAGCCACCCACACAGGAGGTGCACTGATAACACATCTCCACATTCTGGACACAAAACTGGCTCTACCCCCTTGACCCCCCGATCCAGAAGGGACCAAGCCCAAGTTCACAGGACTCCTTACCCAAGAAGTACCAGACGCCAAGCATAGGAGAGGCCACCAGTTGGTCAATGAGGACCTTCTTGAGGACGTTTGGGAGGCCAGGGAAACCGGATGCAGGGAACAGGCGGTCCAGCCAGAGATACCAATAGTGCAGGAAGGGGCCCATGCTGCAGCCGACTGCAAACATGCTCACTGTGGGCAGTCCAAGAGTTAAGGGGGGCACGTTAGGCCAGCAACCTTCCCCCCCCAATCCACTCCCTCCCTGGCTAAGACCTGGGTAAGCCTGACACCCTCCCAGGGCCCAACCGAATATTCTTCCATTATTAGCCCCCACCGCCAGGTACCATTCCAAGAGGTGCTTTTGCATCTTCCCTCATTCCCTCACTACCCTAGCAAAGGGTACCATCATCGCCCCGCTTTCAGAAGGAGGAAACAGAGGCACAGCTGATAGGGAAGTGTGGGACCAGGGTGCGACCCAAGCTGGCTGGCAGCCAGACGCTGTGCCTTTGACTACCCCGGGTGCAGCATATCGTGCTCAATGGTAAGTCTGTCAGTGCAAGAGAGAGGGTAGCGGATCAGGGGGTGGGCGAGGACCTGACCGTCAGGATGGCAGCGGACAGAAACCCTACGTATTGGAGATGAGATGAAGACTCGAGGGGGAAGGGACGCGGAGAACGGGGAGGGGGTGTCTAGGGTGCACGCTGAGGTCAAGGGTCTTGCCAGGAACTGAGGTCACGGGACATAGTCACGGAGCTCAGGTCCGGTTCACAGGTCTCCGGATCTGAAGTTGGGGGCAAAGATCTGGGCTGAAAAGCCAGCAGCACCGGTCCCCTTACCTGAGCGCGCGGGTCGAACTTCCGGCCGGGCCGGGAGCGAATCTCCCAGGTCTGGCGCACCCCATCCCCAGCCGCCATGAGAACGCCGCATCCCAGGGTATTGGTGACGAGCAACGCACGGCCTTGGAACAGGGGCTGACCAGCAGCCCAAAGGCCGCGCAGCCAGCGCCAGCCGCCGGACTGCATCGCCCGCAGGACACCGGAACCGGCACACCGCCCCGCCCCGCCCATGCCGGCCAATCCCAAGTCGCCGCCGAGTCCCGGTTACCCGCCCCGCGCGGTGGTACCCAATCGAACGCTGCCTTCATGATTTGTATGCCCGCCCCAAATCGCTCCAGTCAATCGCCGACTGCTTCGAACCCTCACGCCTTACGGACCAATCACACAAGGCTTCGCGTCACATCGCGCACGCCAATTACTAACGTTCCACTCTCGTTTTCCCGCCCCTCTCTGCCCTGGCCTATGGGTGACCGTAGTCACACTCTTATTTGACCGCGCCCGGTACTTCACTGACCAATCACTGACTTTAGGCTGGAAAAATCACAGAATGTTGTCCTGCCTCCCGCACTGAGATGGCCAATCTACGGCAGTTACCGAGTTCTCCCGTGTAAATCGCCCTCCAGATTTCCAGATTCTCCAATTCCTGAAAAGTGAGGGTCACCGGGGCGGAAATCCAATCCCGCCGAGATTCGGGGACGTGGAGGCGGGGCTCCAGTTCTGCTGCGCGCGCAGGCTGCCGGGATTCCTGTCTGGACGTTGACCTTGGTCCTGACGACTGCTGGGCGTTTGACCTAAGTTCCACGATAATGATAGTACTTAAGACGCTACGCACTGTTCTGGGTACATGACGTGCTTTAAGTAATTTGACAGCAATTTTGTGTTGCTGCAGTGATAATTATATCACCATATTACCTCCTATGTTCCTGTAGGGGAAAATGTGAGTTTCAGTGGAAATCTATGCATTACTTACCGGAGCAGGGCTTCTGGAGCCTGTCGGCCGAATTCTGTAGTCACCTGTTTTGGTGAGGTCAAGAGCTAAAAAATTTCTTAACTTTTTTTTGATTGGTCGATGAAAAAAATCCAGGTACTGTTCTGAGACGTGTGAAAATTGTATGAAATTATGATTTTCGAATCCATAAATAAAGATATATTGGAACACAGCCATGCCCATTTGTTTTTTTTTTTTTTTTTTTCTTCATTGTCTACTCTAAACTACAATGAGGAGTTGCAACAAAGATTGTATGGTCTACAAAAACTAAACTGTTTTACTCTTTACAAAAAAAATTTTTTTTGTTTTGCTCTTTGTTAGAAGACACTCTTCAGTTTTCTGATTTTGATTCTATGGGAGATATTTGATAAACCCTGTGGTTATAACTGAGAACACCAAAAAGTAATTCTTACTTAGAAACATGCAAATGAATTCTGCCAAGTAAAGAGACACTCACCCCATTTTTTTTTTGCCTTTATTTGCACATTCATTTTACACTTCCTGTTCTGTCTCTTGTTTGGAACTTCTTTGAAATGGTTTTAACGCCTGACAAGTTCCCTTTATTAATAATGAGTTAACAGTAGTTTTTAACACATGCTCATTTTCATATCTGTATGAGAGGTGTGATTTTAACTTTTTGGGAAAAATGATCCTTCAAACACTTCCTATTGGAGTCAAGTACCTCATTCTGGTATTCCAGGCTCCAGATTTTACTGCATTTCGGTGGAAAAGCTTCAAAATGGCTTAAAGAGGGGTAAGAGTCTAGTTATGATTCACAAAACAGAGTCAGATAAACTTTTTCCATGGGAAAGTACATTTCATGGTAGCTGAAGCCCTGGCAACTCCAAATGAGTAAAAGAATTTTGCTGTTTCTCTATTTTTCTCATTTGTGTTTTCCTTTCTCTAAACATGATTTTGATGCCTTTGAAACAGGAGGGAAGGAGGCATAGCACAATCTTTGAAAGAATGACATAGCCCAAGGATACAACATAAACTGATTAGAACCAAATGGGTTCAGGATGGTGGACAAGACAGCTTCTACTAGACCTTGAGCCTCAGTATAGCTCACTATAACACATCACCAGGCTAAATGACACAACCACAGGCACCATGACAGTTCCAAGGCAAACCAAAGATCAAAACGTGGGCAGTGGCCCAATTCCTAGAAATTTCTGCCCGCTTCCCCCAAATAGTTGGAATAATTCTCCTGTATATTAGTTTATGAAATTACTCAACCCATAAAAGCTAACCACCGTACATTTGAGGTTGCACTCACCATCTGCCACAGCCCACACTCTTTGTGGAGTGTGTTTCTCACTCTTGCCTTCTGAGATGGCCTACAGTCTGTCTGTGGAGTGTTTCTCTCTGGATAAATCCACTTCTTACTTATCACTTTGTCTGTTACTGACTTCTTTCTGCAATGAGACATCAAGAACCTGAGCTTCGTTAGGTCCTGAAACCAGGCACTGTGGGTTTTGGCTGGGTCTGTGTCCCAGCACCTTGGGTTTAAGTCTCAAGCAGGATTTTGGGCGAGTTCAAGTACTGACACGTGGGTTCAAGTCCCAGTCTGAGGTGAATGGCTGTAGCTGGCAACCACAACGGGACAGTGAAAGGTGAGAAGAGGTTTAGGATTAGGCCTTGGTCCTATACAGCCCCTTGGGAAACCATGAGCCAAGTATACGGGAAAGGACCTTTTACTGTTTCCTGCTCATTTCCCCACCCTGCCGCCAACTCTAATCCTAGGTTTATTCAACACAATTACGTTACTCTACAAAACAAAATACAAACATCACATTATCTCAAATGCTAGTGACCAGTGAAACTCGCTCAGTAGGGTCCAACTCTTTGTGACTCTAGGCCAGAATACTGAAGTGGGTAGCCTTTCCCTTCTCCAGGGGATCGTCCCAACACAGGGATCAAACCCAGGTCTCCCGCATTGCAGGCAGATTCTTTCCCAGCTGAGCCACAAAGGAAGTCCATCTCAAATACTATAAAGTTACAAAACTCAAAACAGAGAATTTATAGTACAATAAATCCACCAGGGCTTTCCTGGTGGCTCAGACAGGAAAGAATGTACCTGCAATGAGGTGACCTGGATTCAATCCCTGGGTCAGGAATTTCCCCTGGAGAAGGGAATGTCTTCCCATCTCCCGTATTCTTGCCTGGAGAATGCTATGGACAGAAGAGCCTGGTGGGCTACAGTCCATGAGATTGCAAGGAGTCAGACGCAACTGAGCGAGTAAACATGCACACACGTATAATAAACATCAGAAAAGCAATGGACACGTTGCCAAGGTAACCTTCACCGCTGCTGTGAATACCAACACAATGAGGGTTTCAATGATGATCTAGGTTTAAAGTCACAGTTTCAGGCAGGGTGGAAACGTGTGTGCGTGTGTGTGTGCGCACACCCGCACATCCACGTATGCACATGCTGCTGCTGCTAGGTTGCCTCAGTCATGTCTGACTCTGTGCGACCCCACAGATGGCAGCCCACCAGGCTCCCCCATCCCTGGGATTCTCCAGGCAAGAACACTGGAGTGGGTTGCCATTTCCTTCTCCAATGCATGAAAGTGAAAAGTGAAAGGGAAGTCCCTCAGTCGTGTCCGACTCTTCACGACCCCATGGACTGCAGCCCACCAGGCTCCTCCGTCCATGGGATTTTCCAGGCAAGAGTACTGGAGTGGGGTGCCATCGCCTTCTCCAATGTATGCACATGAGTACATGGAAAAAGAACTCTTGGGGCAAATAACATCTGCTCACTTTTGACCTGGTGGATGAAATCCATATGCTTTTGCACATCTGTGAAACAGTTCCTGCTGTAGGGCCAGAAATGTCACAGCTATCCGATATTCTGAATTTCTGAGCCATGCGGACAAGGGCAAGTGGTGCCATTTCCTACACAGAGAACTTAAGGATGTCACAGTCATCATGACTACAACCCTTCAGTGTGACCTAAGGGAATTCAAGAAGAGAAGAATAGGTTCAGTTCAGTCGCTCAGTCGTGTCCGACTCTCTGCGACCCCATGAATTGCAGCACGCCAGGCCTCCCTGTCCATCACCAACTCCCGGAGTTCACCCAAACCCACGTCCATCGAGTCGGTGATCCATCCAGCCATCTCATCCTCTGTCGTCCCCTTCTCCTCCTGCCCCCAATCCCTCCCAGAATCAGAGTCTTTTCCAATGAGTCAACTCCTCGCATGAGGTGGCCAAAGTACTGGAGTTTCAGCTTTAGCATCATTCCTTCCAAAGAACACCCAGGACTGATCTCCTTCAGAATGGACTGGTTGGATCTCCTTGCAGTCCAAGAGACTCTCAAGAGTCTTCTCCAACACCACACTTCAAAAGCATCGATTTGTCAGCGCTCAGCTTTCTTCACAGGCCAACTCTCACATCCATACATGACCACAGGAAAAACCATAGCCTTGACTAGACAGACCTTTGTTGGCAAAGTAATGTCTCTGCTTTTGAATATACTATCTAGGCTGGTCATAACTTTCCTTCCAAGGAGTAAGCGTCTTTTAATTTCATGGCTGCAGTCACCATCTGCAGTGATTTTGGAGCCCAGAAAAATAAAGTCTGACACTGTTTCCACTGTTTCCCCATCTATTTCCCATGAAGTGATGGGACCAGATGCCATGATCTTCATTTTCTGAATGTTGAGCTTTAAGCCAAACTTTTCACTCTCCTCTTTCACTTTCATCAAGAGGCTTTTTAGTTCCTCTTTACTTTCTGCCATAAAGGTGGTGTCATCTGCATACCTGAGGTTATTGATATTTCTCCCGGCAATCTTGATTCCAGCTTGTGTTTCTTCCAGTCCAGCACTTCTCATGATGTACTCTGCATATAAGTTAAATAAGCAGGGTGACAATATACAGCCTTGACGTACTCCTTTTCCTATTTGGAACCAATCTGTTGTTCCATGTCCAGTTCTAACTGTTGCTTCCTGACCTGCATATAGGTTTCTCAAGAGGCAGGTCAGGTGGTCTGGTAATCCCATCTCTTCGGAAGTTTCCACAGTTTATTGTGATCCACACAGTCAAAGGCTTTGGCATAGTCAATAAAGCAGAAATAGATGTTTTTCTGGAACTCTCTTGCTTTTTCCATGATCCAGTGGATGTTGGCAATTGATCTCTGGTTCCTCTGCCTTTTCTAAATCCAGCTTGAACATCAGGGAGTTCACGGTTCACGTATTGCTGAAGCCTGGCTTGGAGAATTTTGAGCATTACTTTACTAGCGTGTGAGAAGAGTGCAACTGTGCAGTAGTTTGAGCATTCTTTGGCATTGCCTTTCTTTGGGATTGGAATGAAAACTGACCTTTTCCAGTCCTGTGGCCACTGCTGAGTTTTCCAAACTTGCTAGCATATTGAGCACAGCACTTTCACAGCATCATCTTTCAGGATTTGAAATAGCTCCACTGGAGTTCTATCACCTCCATTAGCTTTGTTCGTAGTGATGCTTTCTAAGGCCCACTTGACTTCACATTCCAGGCTGTCTGGCTCTAGGTGAGTGATCACACCATCATGGTTATCCAGATCATTGGGACCTTTTTTGTACAGTTTTGCTGTGTATTCTTGCCACCTCTTCTACTTCTGTTAGGTCTGAGGTTGGAAACAGACGGGCTCCCGTTTGGACATTACATTCATCCAGCCTCCTCTTTGCATTTCCTGAGGCAACAGACAGGTGGACTCAAGTTAAGGAATTTACAACCAGCCTCCTGTTTGCTCTCTGAAATGGAAATAACCACAGAAACAGGGTAAATAGCCAGTCTTTGTCTCTTGTAAACATCTCATGGGAATAATCATGGCAAGGACAAAGAAAGGGAAGAAAAACCCCCTCACAGTAAAGGATAAGGGAGACACTACAACTGCACAGAAAGGCTCCATGGAGTCAAAAGTCAGAGGATAATTCCAAACCATGATGAGTCTTGCTCCTCCCGGAAGCTCTCACTTGGAGATCCATCTTGGCTAGAGTATGCCTGTGCACCCCAGGGGAGAGTCCTGAGACAAATTAACCAGGGAGAGGACAGAGCAAGATGATTGGCCTGAGTAAAGAGAAAGATCTGGAGGACTGCCCCCTTGTATAGGCTTTTAACTTTCCAAAGCTGCAAGTCTCTTTCTAAGCTCGCCTGTATGCCTTTCTGCATATACTGTCTTTTGAATAACCTTTTTACTTTACTCTTTACCTTCTTCCTCCTTGCCTAAATTTGCTCTTGACTAGGCAGAAAAGGACTAGGGATGCTAGTCCTAGCTGCTCGCCCTTGAGGTCCAGTGGTTAAAACTCCAGGTCTGGGAAACTACAACCTTGCTTCTGCTTGTTTCAAGCTGCTGTTTACTGCTGCACAAGTCCAAAATCAGGTCCATATCATTTCTGTCCTTTATTCTGCTCATCTTTGCATGAAATGTTCCTTTGGTATCTCTAATTTTCTTGAAGACATCTCTAGTCTTTCCCAGTCTATTGTTTTCCTCTATTTCTTTACATTGATCACTGAGGAAGGCTTTCTTATCTCTCCTTGCTTTTCTTTGGAACTCTGCATTCAGATGGGTGTATGTTTCCATTTCTCCTTTGCCTTTCACGTCTCTGCTCTTCTTAGCTATCTGTAAGGGCTCCTCAGACAATTATTTGCCTTGTTGCATTTCTTTTTCTTGGATGATTTTGGTCACTGCCTCCTGAACAATGTCACAAACCTCCATCCATAGTTCTTCAGGCATTCTCTCTATCAGATCTAATCCCTTGAATCTATCTGTCATTTTCCCTGTATAATCAAAAGGGATTTGATACAGGTCATACCTGAATGGTCCAGTGGTTTTCCCTACTTTCTTCAGTTTAAGTCTGAATTTTTAGATAAGGAGTTCATGATCTGAGCTACAGTCAGCTCCTGGTCTTGTTTTTGCTGACTTTATAGAGCTTCTTTATCTTTGGCTGCAAAGAATATAGTCAGTCTGATTTCAGTATTGACCATCTGGTGATGTCCATGTGTAGAGTTTTCTCTTGTGTTGTTGGAAAAGGGTGTTTGCTATGACCAGTGCATTCTCTTAGCAAAACTCTGTTAGCCTTTGCCCTGCTCCATTTTGTACTCCAAGGCCAAATTTGCCTGTTACTCCAGGTATCTCTTGACTTCCTACTTCTGTATTCCAGTCCCCTATGAATGAAGCAGGGCCAAAACTAATAGATTTTGCCAAGGAAATGCACTGGTCATAGCAAACACCTTCTTCCAACAACACAAGAGAAGACTCTACACATGGACATCACCAGATGGTCAACACCGAAATCAGATTGATTATATTCTTTGCAGCAAAAGATGGAGAAGCCCTATACAGGCAACAAAAACAAGACCAGGAGCTGACTGTGGCTCAGATCATGAACTCCTTATTACCAAATTCAGACTGAAATTGAAGAAAGCAGGGAAAATCGCTAGATCATTCAGGTATGACCTAAATCATATCCCTTATGATTATACAGTGGAAGTGAGAAATAGATTTAAGGGTCTAGATCTGATAGAGTGCCTGATGAACTATGGAATGAGGTGCGTGACATTGTACAGGAGACAGGGATCAAGACCATCCCCATGGAAAAGAAATGCAAAAAAGCAAAATGGCTGTCTGGGGAGGCCTTACAAATAACTGTGAAAAGAAGAGAAGCGAAAAGCCAAGGAGAAAAGGAAAGATATAAGCATCTGAATTCAGAGTTCCAAAGAATAGCAAGAAGAGGTAAGGAAGCCTTCTTCAGCAATCAATGCAAAGAAATAGAGGAAAACAACAGAATGGGAAAGACTAGAGATCTCTTCAAGAAAATAAGAGATACCAAGGGAGTATTTCATGCAAAGATGGGCTCAATAAAGGACAAAAATGGTATGGACCTAACAGAAGCAGAAGATATTAAGAAGAGAAGGCAAGAATACACAGAAGAACTGTACAAAAAACATCTTCGCGACCCGGATAATCACAATAGTGTGATCACTCATCTAGAGCCAGACATCCTGGAATGTGAAGTCAGGTGGGCCTTAGAAAGCATCACTACGAACAAAGCTAGTGGAGGTGATGGAATTCCAGTTGAGCTATTCCAAATCCTGAAAGATGATGCTGTGAAAGTGCTGCACTCAATTTGCCAGCAAATTTGGAAAACTCAGCAGTGTCCACAGGACTGGAAAAGGTAAGTTTTCATTCCAATCCCAAAGAAAGGCAATGCAAAAGAATTTCAAAAGCAGAGACATTACTTTGCCAACAAAGGTCTGTCTAGTCAAGGCTATGGTTTTTCCTGTGGTCATGTATGGATGTGAGAGTTGGCCTGTGAAGAAAGCTGAGCACCGAAGAACTGATAGGTTTGAACTGTGGTGTTGGAGAAGACTCCTGAGAGTCCCTGGGACTGCAAGGAGATCCAACCAGTCCATTCTGAAGGAGGTCAGCCCTGGGATTTCTTTGGAAGGAATGATGCTGAAGCTGAAACTCCAGTACTTTGGCCACCTCATGCAAAGAGTTGACTCCTTGGAAAAGACTCTGTTGTTGGGAGGGATTGGGGGCAGGAGAAGAAGGGGACGACAGAGGATGAGATGGCTGGATGGCATCACTGACTCGATGGACGTTAGTCTGAGTGAACTCCAGGAGTTGGTGATGGACAGGGAGGCCTGGCGTGCTGCGATTCATGGGGTCGCAAAGAGTCGGACATGACTGAGCAACTGAACTGAACTGAACTATGATGAAAAGGACATCTTTTTTTCATGTTAGTTCTAGAAGGTCTTGTAGGTCTTCATAGAACCGTTCAACTTCAGCTTCTTCAGCATAACTGGTTGGGACATAGGCTTGGATTATTGTGATAAGGAATTGTTTGCCTTGGAAACGAACTGAGTTCATTCTAGCATCTTTGAGATTGCATCCAAGTACTGCATTTCGGAATCTTGTTTTCTGTGAGGGCCACTCCATTTCTTCTAAGGGATTCTTGCCCACAGTAGTAGATATAATGGTATCTGAATTAAGTTAAATGCATCCCTGAGTTATGATACTATATTGCTGTTAGATTTATGTTGTAAAAAGAAACTTAAATGGAGTGACTTCTGTGCATTCAAATTTTCATAGCCTTGTGTTTAGACTATGAGACCCAAAAGGAATTTAAGATGTGTGTAGCTCAGGGGGAGAATTCTAGTAAAGACAGAGAAGTCATTTTAATTTACCCGATGGGGCCATCCAAGCAAAGAGGAGCTACTCATTGCCTTCCAGGAGTAGCTGTTGCCCCAGAAGAAGCCACCGTGCCAGCAGCAGCTGTGGCTCCAACAGAGGCCACCCCTCCGACAGGAGACCCCCCTCCAGACAAGGCTTTTGGCCAAAGGGAAGACACAGCTGGGAATGAAAAGAGGCCCCACCCACATTCAGGAACCTCTTCTTTGTACCCTGAGTTACCCAAGGGACCATCCTCAGTCCTCACAGCAGTCTGAGTTACCAGCCAACTGTCCCTGACTCTTTGTGACCCCATGAACTGCAGCACACCAGGCTTCCCTGTCCTTTGCTATCTCCCCGAGTTTACTCAGACTCATGTCATGAGTCAGTGATGCCATACAACCATCTCATCCTCTGTCGCTCCCTTTTCCTCCTCCACTCAATTTTACCCAGCATCAGGGTCTTTTCCAGTGAATCGGCTCTTAGCATCACGTGGCCAAAGTATTGGAGCTTCAGCTCCAACATCAGTCCTTCCAATGAATATTCAGGGTTGATTTCCTTTAGGTTGACTGGTTTGATCTTGCTGTCCAAGGGACTCTCAAGAGTATTATCCAGCACCACAGTTTGAAATCATCAATTCTTTGGCACTCAGGCTTATTTATGGTCCAACTCTCATATCCATACATGACTACTGGAAAAACCATAGCTTTGACTAGACCGGCTTTTGTAGGCAAAGTGACGTCTGCTTTTTTAATACACTGTCTAGGTTTGTCATAGCTTTTCTTCCAAGTAGCAAGGATCTTTTAATTTCATGGCTGCAGTCATCATCTGCAGTTGCGGGGAGCTGCCTCACTGAGGGTCTGGAAACAGACATAGCCCTGGGAAAGCTCAGCGGACTGCCTTCCCTGTCCCGCCACCCCTGATTGATAAGTAACCTCTGGCACTTCAAGCCTGAGTTCCTCGAGGAATAACAGACTGTCTTTCTAGTCTTAATCACCTCCGCTTAAAGGAAAACATGTTTTCTGTGATCAGCTAAATATGGATCTTGTGCTGACGCCAGACCGACATTTATCAGGGGTCTGGTGGTCTGAAAATATACCTATGATCTTTGTAGCATTGTTTGATGTATAACCTATAGCATGTTTTTGATAAGAAATTTTCCTTTGATCACTTCCTTGTAGCCCACTATATATACTTGTGAGTTCTTTCAATAAAGCACTGACATCCTCTGAGGTGTTCAGTCCTCTCAAGCCCATTCTTGCTGTCTCCTTTTATTTTCTGAGCCCCTTCGTCGCTGTCTTCCGGACCAGTTCGACTTTGCCGGCAGGCTCCGGCAGGTGGCGCCCGAACAGGGACCAGAAGAGACGGACGGAGGAGGATACCGCTTGAAGTGCTGAGGGATCCCGATCACGGACAAAAGAAACGCTCGGAGAAGAAGCCTGAGTTCAGTGCAAGCGGTGAGGCTATTGTTGAGCGTAAAAGCCATGGGTCAAAGTGGTAGTAGACAGTTGTTTGTACATATACTTAAAACTATGATTAAAAAATAGAGGAGTGTCTGTGACTAAAGCTAAGCTTGAAAAATTTTTCTTTTTGTGGAACAGCTCTGTCCGTGGTTCCCCGAGGAAGGTACAGTTAGTTTGGAAACCTGGAAAAAGGTTGGTGAAAAACTGCGTGATTATTATTCAGCACAGGGACCAACTAAAATGCCTGTGGATGCACTCTCGTTGTGGACCATCATTAAGGATTGTTTAGATCCTCAGCATGAAAGCAGAAAGTTAGAAACGGCCCTACAGGCGACTGTGAGTCAGGACTGTCAGGGAGAAAGCGTGCCAGAAGAGAAGGTACTTATGACTGAAAAGCCAGAAAGCGAGGATGAGTTAGACTTAGCCGATGAGGCAGACTTAGGAGAGGCAGCGACACGGCATCATGATGAGGAAGAGCCTTGGAATGTATTGGTAAACTTAGAGGATGTACCTGGCTCTGTTAAAAAGGATGATACGGCAGAATTGGAAGAGTTAGTGTTACAAATGAGCAAACGGCTAGACTCTCTGATGGCACGCCCTCCTTCTTTCTGGGAGGCTGTAAGAGGGAAACCCTTGCCTGAAAAGATATATCCCTCCGCTCCACCTTCAGTGATCGCGGGTCTAGACCCACCTTTGGTAAACGCTGTCATTTCCCCCGACTACCCGGTGTCCAAGGCGGGTCCAATCATTTCCCCCCTGCAACAAACCTTGAGGCAGGCAAGAGCGGCGGGAGAAAGCTTAATTGACTTCCCCACACTGTATCCAGTGCTGGAGAATGCCCAACAACAGAGGTATCATGAGCCCATCCCGTTTAAACAATTAAAAGAAATAAAAGCAGCATGTTCCCAATACGGGGCGGCCGCTCCCTTCACGCTCGCTTTAATACAAGGTATGAGCCAACAATACCTCCCCCCTAATGACTGGATGCAGTTGGCGCGAGCCTGTCTAACCGGTGGAGAATACTTGTGGAAGTCAGAGTATCAAGAACAATGCGCGCAGGCCGCTGACCTCAACCAAAGAAACAACATCCCAATAACTTTTGAAATATTGGCCGGAGAGGGTCCATTTAAGACTTTGCAAGCGCACTACTCTATGCCCCTGAAGCATATCCTACTATTAATGAAGCTGCCATTGCGGCATGGAATAAACTGCCATCCTCGAGTAAAAAGACTGAGGATCTCTCAAAGTTGCGCCAGGGACACGAAGAGCCATACCAAGAATTTGTTGCACGGCTGTTAGACGCGGTGTCTAAATTAATAAAAGATGAGGACTCCGGGATGATTCTCACCCGACAATTGGCATATGAAAATGCAAATTCGGCCTGCCAAGCAGTTCTCCGCCCATTTAGAAAGAAAGGGAATATAGCAGATTATATTCGAATGTGTGCCGATATTGGTCCTGCATACATGCAGGGTCTATCCATGGTAGCCGCTTTGCAAGGAAAAACTATAAAAGAAGTTTTATACCAGAGGGAAAGAAAAAAGAGAGGAGGAGTGGCCGGGCCCCCAGGAAGTTGCTTTAAATGCGGGAAAATGGGACATCGCATGGCTCAATGTCAACAAAAAGAAACAAAAGAATTTGGAAAAAACTCTCAACCTAATATATGTCCTAGATGTAAAAAAGGAAAACACTGGGCAAAAGGTTGTAGGTCCAAAACCGATATTGATGGCAAACCTCTAGCCCCGGTTCAGGGAAACTGGGTGAGGGGCCAGCCCCAGGCCTCGAAACAATGTTATGGGGCTCTTCAGGAACAAGAATCGAGCGAACCGTCCAAGAGCTGTGCAGAGCTACTTCAGGTAGCGCAAGACTGGACCTCTGTGCCCCCACCCGACTCTTATTAACTAACAAAATGGGCATGCAGGCAGTTCCTACTGGGATTTTTGGGCCCTTGCCTGAGAAAACTGTTGGGCTTATTTTAGGAAAAACTGGTTGGACGATGAAAGGGCTTCATGTTGCCCTGGGAATAATTGATAATGACTACCATGGTGAACTAAAAATTATAGCAAAAACAAGCTTAGAGGCCCTAGATGTACCTGCGGGACAACGTATAGCACAATTAGTCTTATTACCCCTGTCCGGCAAGGCAGGAGGAACTCAGAGGCCCGGCCTTCAGATGCTTATTGGGTTCAATCAATTCAAAATTCAAGGCTTGAACTGCGTTTAAAAATTCAAGGAAAAACTTTCTCTGGCATCTTAGACACAGGAGCCGACGTGTCTGTTATATCTCTGCATCCTTGGCCCCAGGCCTGGCCTAAACAGGTTGCCTTGTCTACATTGCAAGGCACCAGGCAATCCTCTAACCCGGAACAAAGTGCAACTTTACTTACCTGGGAAGACCCAGATGGAAATCAGGGAACATTTCAACCTTATGTACTTGCCAATTTGCCTGTAAACTTATGGGGAAGGGATGTTATGTCCCAGATGGGAGTCTACCTATATTCTCCTAGTAAAGTAGCTACTGATATGATGTTGGACCAGGGGCTATTGCCTCATTCTGGCATGGGAAAAAGGGAAGATGGAATTGCACAACCTATTCATTCCAAATCTAATATGGGAAGACAGGGACTAGGAAGATTTTAGTGACCACTGATTGTCCTGTCACACATGCTGACCCTATTGTCTGGAAAAACCAGTCCCCAGTATGGGTGGATCAGTGGCCTCTAACAAAGGAAAACATTATTGCAGCCCAGCAGTTGGTACAGGAACAACTAGCCTTGGGCCATATTCAGTTCGGTTCAGTCGCTCAGTCGTGTCTGACTCTTTGCGACCCCATGAATCGCAGCACGCCAGGCCTCCCTTGTCCATCATCAACTCCCGGAGTTCACTCAGACTCATGTCCATTGAGTCCGTGATGCCATCCAGCCATCTCATCCTCAGTCGTCCCCTTCTCCTCCTGCCCCCAATCCCTCCCAGCATCAGGGTCTTTTCCAATGAGTCAACTCTTCGCATGAGGTGGCCAAAGTACTGGAGCTTCAATTTGAGCATCATTCCTTCCAAAGAAATCCCAGGGTTGATCTCCTTCAGAATGGACTGGTTGGATCTCCTTGCAGTCCAAGGGACTCTCAAGAGTCTTCTCCAACACCACACTTCAAAAGCAGCAATTCTTCTGCGCTCAGCCTTCTTCACAGTCAACTCTCACATCCATACATGACCACAGGAAAAACCATAGCTAGAACCCTTTAATTCTTCTTGGAATTCCCCTATATTTGTAATTAAGAAAAAATCAGGAAAGTGGAGACTTTTACAAGAGTTAAGAAAAGTAAATGGAACCATGAAAATTATGGGATCTTTACAGCCTCGACTCCCTTCACCTATGGCTATCCCAGCAAATACTTTTAAAATCATTCTCGATCTTAAAGATTGCTTTTATACTATTCCACTTAGCCCTCAAGACTGTAAAAGATTTGCCTTTAGTATGCCTTCTACAAATTTAAGAGAACCTATGCAACGCTATCCGTGGAAGGTTTTGCCTCAAGGAATGGCTAATAGCCCCACCTTGTGTCAAAAGTTTGTTTCCTGAGCTGTTAACCCTGTCCGGTCTAAATTCCCAAAAGTGTATTTAATACACTATATGGATGATATTTTGCTTGCCCACCACAAAGAATCTGAAGTATTGCTCGCCTTTGCATTTCTCAAAGAGAATTTGATTAAAAATGGCTTGTTGTTAGCTCTCGAAAAAGTTCAAAAAGTTGAACTCTTTTCTTACTTAGGCTTCCGATTAGAAAAAGAAAGTTTCACTGCACAAAAAATAGAGATCCGTAAAGACCATTTACAAACCCTTAATGATTATAGAGGTTTCTAGGAGATATTAATTGGATTCGACCCTATCTAAAATTAACTACTGGACAATTAAAACCACTCTTTGATATCTTAAAAGGAGATCCAGACCCCTCTTCCCCGCGAACGCTGATGGATGAAGCTCACAACGCGTTGGCGATTGCTGAGCAAGCCGTCAGCTCTCACTACTCCAAGTTTTGTGATTATTCCCAACCTTGGTCTTTGTGTGTCTTGCCTTCAGCTCACACACCCACTGCAGTGCTATTTCAACAAGAGCCGTTGTTATGGTTACATTTGCCTGTTTCTCCGGCAAAAGTGCTAATGCCCTATTATGATTTAACAGCCTCTTTGATTGCTAAGGGTCGCTCAGACTCCGTTTATATTTAGGAAGAGATCCTAATGTAATATATGTTCCTTTTACCCGTGAACAGCCAAGATTGGCTTTTTCAGTTCAGCGATTCCTGGATTCTTTCTTTAGCGGACTTTGCAGGACAGCTCGATAATCATTATCCCGCTCACCCGGTCTTGCAATTTGCTGCCACTCACCCATTTGTCTTTCCTAAAATAATGTCTTCTCAGCCGTTGCCGGAAGCTAACACAGTGTTCACTGATGGATCATCCAATGGACATGCAGCTTTTGTCTGCGGTAAAGAACTTAACGGCCTGGCAGACTGGATCTGAGTCTGCCCAAGAAGTAGAACTCTGTGCTGTTTACGCTGCTCTTTCTTATTATGCTCACTCTCCTATAAATTTGTATTCAGATAGCAGGTATGTGATCCACGCCCTCACTCTTTTGGAAACTGTTCCTTTTATATCTACAACTAACTCTATTGTTCAACAACTTTTCAGGAGCATTCAACAATTACTTTTACAAAGAAAGTATAAATGCTTCTTTGGACACCTTAGAGCTCATACAGTGCTTCCTGGACTTTTAACTCAAGGAAATTCTCTTGCAGATCAAGCCACAAAACCTCAAGTCTTTCTTTCGCAGGCACAGCGTGCGGCCGCCTCCCATGCCAAACATCATCAAACTAGTACCTCCCTCAGGTTGCAGTTTCATATACCTCGTGAAACCGCCCGACAAATTGTAAAGAATTGTGCAGTCTGTCCTCAGTTTCTTCCTGTTCCTCATCACGGTGTCAATTCCCGTGGATTATTACCTAATCACATTTGGCAGATGGATGTCACCCACGTTCCTTCCTTTGGACGATTAAAATATGTTCATGTAACTATTGATACTTATTCTGGTTTTCTTTCAGCCACTCTTCAAACAGGTGAAGCTACTCGCCACTGTGTGGTGCATTGTCTCCGATCCTTTGCCATCATGGGACTCCCAAAAATTATAAAGACAGATAATGGCCCTGGTTATTCTTCTTCCTCCTTTCTCCGTTTCTGTAACAATTTGACATAGTTCATAAAACAGGCATTCCCTATAACCCGCAAGGGCAGGGCACTGTAGAACGTGCTCATCAGACAATAAAATCTCAACTAAAATACAAAAGGGGGAATTATACCCCTCATGCCCTCACAATTATTTAAACCATACTCTCTTTATTTTAAATTTTTTAAATTTGGGACCAGATGGCTCCTCTGCTGCACAACGCTTATGGGGACAACAAAATAAAAGACCATTACCGGCAGTCAAATGGAAGGATCCTTTGACTGGACAATGGTTTGGGCCCGACCCAGTTCTGATATGGGGTCGAGGACATGTTTGTGTTTTTCCACAGGATGACGAAGCACCGCGCTGGATCCCAGAAAGGCTGGTACACCAGACGGAGGCAGTCAATGACCGCTCAACTGAGAAGGCTGCAACTGCGAGACCGACCCGACCTGCCGACTCGCCAGCAGATTCATCAGCTGACAACGATGATTCGACAGATTGCGGCTGAGACTTCCCAACCCCAAACTTCCCTATCCTATTTGATTTTTGGTCTAGTCTGTGCACTGTTCGGTCAAGCCTTTCCCCAAGCCCAAGCTAACATTTTTATCTCTTGGGCCCATTCTTATGCAGAATACTATAATACATCTTCCTGCTGGGTGTGCACCGCCATGCCCCTATCTGTGCAAAATGGCTTACCTTGGTGGGTTTTGCCACTTGATGTAAATGCTTCTAGTCCTCTTTGTGATTTCTTAAACCAACAAAAACGATTATATCTCAGTACCAATCATAATAGTTCCATGATGCCTTGGTGTAATAATGGTAAACGTATCTTCTGTCCATTTACTTTTAATATCACTCTCAGCAATGAAATCGTCACCTCCGCTCTCTCGGGATACCTCAACACCACCAGGAGACACCACCAAGAATTGTCCCGTTTCTTCGGAGACTACTATCAGATCTGGGATGAATACTTTTGGATGACACCTGAGAAAGGACAACTCATAAAGAGGGCGGAATTCTGCTGGGAACAAAAACACACCAACCCATATTTGGTGACAGACTTTTGGGGACTCATCTTCTTAAGCATATGGGGATCATATCCCCCATGCTCTGTAAAACTATTTTTGATGTTACTTTCAACCCAAAGAAAACCACTATTTGGCCTGGGTCGGACTGGATCCACAATCCGGGTATTCGATGGGTGGCTCCCAACGGCACTAGATGGGTATGCGGAAATAATGTTTGGCCCTGGTTACCTGTTGGATGGGTCGGGAGGTGTACCTTAGGGTTTGTGTTTGCCCCCGGCCGTATTCATACTGGCCACATGCCCTCGCCGGCCAACCTGCCTTTCATCAGAGCACGGTGGACCCGTGCCCTGTTTCATTGGTATGATTACCTGGCTGCTGTATTTGTTCCGTCTATTGGAAATGTGGATGTTATGACACGAGTTGATTCCCTCACTAATTTCACAAAACAATCCTTGTTAGAAACTACAAAAGCACTTGAAGCTCTTAATGAAGAGCAAAAACAGATGAGAAAGGCTGTGTTACAAAACAGGATGGCTTTAGACATTATTACAGCTGCCCAGGGAGGCACTTGTGCCATTATAAAAACAGAATGTTGTGTATATATTCCTGATCTCTCTGGTAACGTGACGGATGCGATAAATGACATCCAAGACAGAGTCTCTAAGTTTGGAAATGCCTCTCCCTCCTTTTGGGAGGAGGTCATGTCTTGGATTAAGCTGGGGTGGTGGAAGCCCTTAATTGTGATTGTACTCATTATTTTACTCTTGCTCTGCTTTGGCCCCTGCCTGATCAACTGTCTATCAAATTTTGTCACTGAAAGGATGATGATGTTTTCTAGGGTTAGACACACTTAAAATCGGGTATCTGTTCTCCCTCCTGGAATTCCACATTTAATAAAAAGAAAAGGGGGAGCTGCCTCACTGAGGGTCTGGAAACAGACATAGCCCTGGGAAAGCTCAGCGGACTGCCTTCCCTGTCCCGCCACCCCTGATTGATAAGTAACCTCTGGCACTTCAAGCCTGAGTTCCCGAGGAATAACAGATTGTCTTTCTAGTCTTAATCACCTCCGCTTAAAGGAAAACATGTTTTCTGTGATCAGCTAAATATGGATCTTGTGCTGACGCCAGACCGACATTTATCAGGGGTCTGGTGGCCTGAAAATATACCTATGATCTTTGTAGCATTGTTTGATGTATAACCTATAGCATGTTTTTGATAAGAAATTTTCCTTTGATCACTTCCTTGTAGCCCACTATATATACTTGTGGGTTCTTTCAATAAAGCACTGACATCCTCTGAGGTGTTCAGTCCTCTCAAGCCCATTCTTGCTGTCTCCTTTTATTTTCTGAGCCCCTTCGTCATTGTCTGCCAGACCAGTTCGACTTTGCCGGCAGGCTCCGGCATGCAGTGATTTTGGAGTCCAAGAAAATAAAGTTTGTCACTGTTTCCATTATTTCCCCATCTATTTGCCAAGAAGTGATGGGACCAGATGCCATGATCTTTGTTTTCTGAATGTTGAGCCAGCTTTTACACTCTTTTTTGACCTTAATCAAGAGGCTCTTTAGTTCCTCTTTGCTTTCTGCCATTAAGGTGGTTCAGTTCAGTTCAGTCAGTTGTGTCTGACTCTTTGTGACCCTATGGACTGCAGTATGCCAGGCTTCCCTGTTCATTACCAACTTCTGGAGCTTGCTCAAGCTCATGTCCATCAAGTCAGTGATGCCATCCAACCATCTCATCCTCTGTCGTTCCCTTCTCCACCTGCCTTCAATCTTTCCCAGCATCAGGGTCTTTTCCAATGAGTCAGTTCTTCGCATCAGGTGGCCAAAATATTGGAGTTTCAGCTTCAACATTAGTCCTTCCAATGAATGTTCAGAACTGATTTCCTTTCAGTTCGGTTCAGTTCAGTTGCTAAGTTGTGTCCAACTATTTGCGACCCCATGAATTGTAGCATGCCAGGCCTCCCTGTCCATAACCAACTCCCAGAGTTCACTCAGACTCACATCCATTGAGTTGGTGATGCCATCCAGCCATCTCATCCTCTGTCGTCCCCTTTTCCTCCTACCCCTAATCCCTCCCAGCATCAGAGTCTTTTCCAATTAGTCAACTCTTTGCATGAGGTGGCCAAAGTACTGGAGTTTCAGCTTTAGCATCATTCTTTCTAAAGAACACCCAGGACTGATCTCCTTTAGAATGGACTGGTTGGATTTCCTTGCAGTCCAAGGGACTCTCAAGAGTCTTCTCCAACACCACAGTTCAAAAGCATCAATTCTTCGGTGCTCAGCTTTCTTCACAGTCTAACACTCACATCCATACATGACCGCTGGAAAAACCATAGCCTTGACTAGATGGACCTTTGTTGGCAAAGTAATGTCTCTGCTTTTGAATATGCTATTTAGGTTGGTCATAACTTCCTTTCCAAGGAGTAGGCATCTTTTAATTTCATGGCTGCAGTCACCATCTGCAGTGATTTTGGAGCCCAGAAAAATAAAGTCTGACACTGTTTCTACTGTTTCCCCATCTATTTCCCATGAAGTGATGGGACCAGATGCCATGATGTTCGTTTTCTGAATGTCGAACTTTAAGCCAACTTTTTCACTCTCCTCTTTCACTTTAATCAAGAGGATTTTTAGTTCCTCTTTACTTTCTGCCATAAGGGTGGTGTCATCTACATATCTGAGGTTATTGATATTTCTCCCAGCAGTCTTGATCTCCTTTAGGATTGACTGATTTGATCACCTCACAGTCCAAGGGATTCTCAAGAGTTTTCTCCAACACCACAGTTCAAAAGCATAAATTCTTCAGTGCTCAGCTTTCTTTATAGTCCAACTTTCATATCCATACATGACTAGTGGAAAAACCATAGCTCTGACTAGATGGACCTCTGTCGGCAAAGGTCCATCTGCTTTATAATATGCTGTCTAGGTTTGTCATAGCTTTTCTTCCAAGGAGCAAGCGTTTTTTAATTTCATGAATGCAGTCACCATATGCAGTGATTTTGGAGCCCAGGAAATTAAAGTCACTCACTATTTACATTGTTTCCCTATCTATTTGCCATGAAGTGAAGGGACCAGTTGCCATGGTCTTCATTTTTTGAATGTTGAGTTTTAAGCCAGCTTTTTGACTCTTCTTTTTCACTTTCATCAAGAAGCTTTTCAGTTCCTCTTCACTTTCTGCCATAAAGGTGGTGTCATCTGCTTATTTGAGGTTATTGATATTTCTCCTGGCAATCTTGATTTCAGCTTGTGCTTCTTCCAGCCTGGCATTTTGCATGATGTACTCTGCATAGAAGTTAAATAAGTAGAGTGAAAATATACGTCTTTGATGCACTCCTTTCTCAATTTGGAACCAGTCTCTTTGTGTGTCCAGTTCTAACTGTTGCTTCCTGACCTGCATACAGGTTTCTCAGGAGGCAGGTCAGGTGGTCTGGTATTCCCTTCTCTTTCAAAATTTTCCACAGTTTATTGTGATCCACACAGTCAAAGTCTTTGGCATAGTCAATAAAGCAGAAATAGATGTTTTTCTGGGACTCTCTTGCTTTTTTCAGTGATCCAGTGGATGTTGGCAATTTGATCTCTGGTTCCTCTGCCTTTTCTAAATCCAGCTTGAACATCAGGGAGTTCACGGTTCACATACTGTTGAAGCCTGGCTTGGAGGATTTTGAGCATTTCTTTGCTAGCGCATGAGATGAGTGCAGTTGTGAGATAGTCTGAACATTCTTTGGCATTCCCTTTCTTTGGGATTGGAATGAAAACTGACCTTTTCTAGTCCTGTGGCCACTGCTGAGTTTTCCAAATTTGCTGGCATATTGAGTGTAGCACTTTCACAGCATCATATTTCAGGATTTGAAATAGCTCAACTGGAATTCTATTACCTCCACTAGCTCTGTTCATAGCGATGCTTCCTAAGGCCCACCTGACTTCACATTCCAGGATGTCTGGCTCTAGCTGAGTGATCACATCATCATGATTATCTGGGTCGTGAAGATCTTTTTTGTACAGTTCTTCTGTGTATTCTTGCCACCTCTTCTTAATATCTTCTGCTTCTGTTAGGTCCATACCATTTCTGTCCTTTATCGAGCCCATCTTTGCATGAAATGTTCCCTTGGTATCTAATTTTCTTGAAGAGATCTCTAGTCTTTCCCAATCTGTTGTTTTCCTCTATTTCTTTGCATTGGTCGCTGAGGAAGGCTTTCTTATCTCTCCTTCCTCTTTTTTGGAACTATGCATTCAAATGGGTATATCTTTCTTTTTCTCCTTTGCCTTTTGCTTCTCTTCTTTTCTCAGCTATTTGTAAGGCCTCCTCAGACAGCCATTTTGCTTTTGTGCATTCCTTTTTCTTGGGGAGGTCTTGATAGCTGCCTCCTGTACAATGTCACGAACCTGTGTCCATAGTTCATCAGGCACTCTATCAGATCTAATCCCTTGAATCTGTTTGTCACTTCCACTGTATAATTGTAAGGGATTTGATTTAGGTCATACCTGAATGGTCTAGTGATTTTCCCTACTTTCTTTAGTTTAAGTCTGAATTTTTAGATAAGGAATTCATGATCTGAGACACAGTCAGCTCCCGGTCTTGCTTTGCTGACTGTATAGAGCTTCTCTATCTTTGGCTGCAAAGAATATAGTCAATCTAATTTCAGTATTGACCATCTGGTTATGCCCATGTGTAGAGTCTTCTCTTGTGTGGTTGGAAGAGGGTGTTTGCTATGACCAGTGCATTTTCTTGGCAAAACTCTATTAGTCTTTGGCCTGCTTCATTCCGCATTCCAAGGCCAAATTTGCCTGTTACTCCAGGTGTTTCTTGACTTCCTACTTTTGCATTCCAGTCCCCTATAATGAAAAGGACATCTTTTTTGGGTTTGGAAGAGGGTGTTTGCTATGACCAGTGCATTTTCTTGGCAAAACTCTATTAGTCTTTGGCCTGCTTCATTCCGCATTCCAAGGCCAAATTTGCCTGTTACTCCAGGTGTTTCTTGACTTCCTACTTTTGCATTCCAGTCCCCTATAATGAAAAGGACATCTTTATTGGGTGTTAGTTCTAAAAGGTCTTGTAGGTCTTCATAGAATCATTCAACTTCAGCTTCGTCAGTGTTACTGGTTGGGGCATAGACTTGGATTACTGTGATATTGAAAGGTTTGCCTTGGAGATGAACAGAGATCATTCTGTCGTTTTTGAGATTGCATCCAAGTACTGCATTTCAGACTCTTTTATTGACCATGGTGGCTACTCAATTTCTTCTGAGGGATTCCTGCCTGCAGTAGTAGATATAATGGTCATCTGAGTTAAATTCACCCATTCCAGTATTTTAGTTCACTGATTCCTAGAATGTCAATGTTCACTCTTATCATCTCTTGTTTGACCACTTCCAATTTTCCCTGGTTCATGGATCTGACATTCCAGCTTCCTATGCAGTATTGCTCTTACAGCGTCAGACCTCGCTTCAATCGCCAGTCACACCCACACCTGGCTATTGTTTTTGCTTTGGCTCCATCCCTTCATTCTTTCTGGAGTTATTTCTCCACTGATCTCCACTAGCATATTGGGCACCTACTGACCTGGGGAATTCCTCTTTCAGTATCCTCTCATATTGCCTTTTCATACTATTTATGGGGAGAAGGCAATGGCAACCCACTCCAGTACTCTTGCCGGGAAGGTCCCATGGATGGAGGAGCCTGGAAGGCTGCAGTCCACGGGATTGCTAGGAGTCGGACATGACTTAACTTTCACTTTCATGCATTGCAGAAGGAAATGGCAACCCACTCAAGTATTCTTGCCTGGAGAATCCCAGGGAGGGGAGAGCTGGGTGGGCTGCCATTTATGGGGTCGCACAGCATTGGACAAGACTGAAGGGACTTAGCAGCAGCAGCACCATGGAGTTCTCAAGGCAAGAATACTGAAGTGGTTTGCCATTCCCTTCTCCAGTGAACCACATTTTGTCAGACCTCTCCACCATGACCCACCCATCCTGGGTTGTCCCGAGTGTATGGCTTAGTTTCATTGATTTAGACAAGGCTGTGGTCCTAGTGTGATTAGATTGACTAGTTTTCTGTGAGTATGGTTTCAGTGTGTCTGCCCTCTGGTGCCCTCTTGCAACACCTACCATCTTACTTGGGTTTCTCTTACCTTGGGCCTGGGGTATCTCTTCACGGCTGCTCCAGCAAAGCACTGCCACTGCTCCTTACCTTGGATGAGGGGTATCTCCTCACTGCCACCCTTCCTGACTTTCAATGTGGGATAGCTCCTCTGGCCCTCCTGCGCCCACGCAGTCACCACTCCTTGGACGTGGGGTTGCTCCTCCCAGCCACTGCCCCGGCCTCTTGCATGGAGTTGACCCTCCTGGCTACCGCCCCTGGCCTCGGGTGCAGGATGGCTCCTCCCAGCCACTGCTCCTGACCTCAGATGCCAGGTGGCTCCTCCCAGCTGCCACTCCTGGCCTCGGATGCAGGGTAGCTCCTCTCAGACGTGGGGTAGCTCCTCTCAGACCCAGGGTAGCTCCTTCCAGCTGCCCCTGGCCTCAGACGTGGGGTAGCTCCTCTTGGCTGTTTCTGCACCATTGTAGCCTGGCACTCTTGGCCGCTGCCCCTGACCTCAGACGTGGGGTAACTCCTCTTGGTCTCTGCCCTTTGGGCATTGGATCTTCCCGGCTTTTGCCCTTGACCTCGGACGTGGGGTAGCTCCTCTCGGCCACACTCAGTGCGCTGGTCGCAGCCACCAGCTTCACTTTCTGTGTCCACTTAAAGGCTTAATAATTAAAAGTTTGAAAAAAAGTGTTAGTTTCTCAGTTGTGTCTGACTCTTCACAACTTTATGGACCATAGCCTTTCAGGCACCTCTGTCCATGGAATTCATCAGAGAAGAATAACTGGAGTGGGTAGCCATTCCCATATTAATTACAAGGGGTATAAATATTAACTTTACAGTGAAGAAATCTGGCAGGCAAAACCTTATACAAGTAATCAAAATTAATATCAGTTTAATAGGACATATTAATATTATGTGCCTCTCTACTTGATACACTGAGAGGAACTTCCATTATTTCTAGATATTATTGCCAAAAGTATATAATCTGAATCTATCTATATATATACATATATATATGTATATATCTGAAAAGTATATAATCTGAAAAAAAATCAGACAAGTGCACCCTGAAGCACATTTTACAAAGCAACTAGGTTTAACTCTTCATAAGTGTTAAGATAAAAGCAAGCCTGAGGACCAGTTCTATACTTAACAGAACTGGAATTATATGTGTGATTCATTATTGGTCATGAACAGAAAAAGATATCAATATACAATTTTATAAATTTTATCACCATATATTTTATGAGAGAATATATTTTGTTTCAGAAAATATAAATTTAAATATTTCGAGTTAAAAGGGCATATCTCTGAAAATTAGATTCAATATTTTCAGGAAAAAAATAGAGAAAGGAAGAGAATAAAGCAAGTGTGAAAAGTGAACATATGTGAGAATTTGAGAAAACTATATGAGGATTGCTTGTATTTTTACAACTTTTCTTGTAAGTCAGCTATTATTACAAAAATGTTTAAAAATAGAATAATGGCAAAAAGATTGAGTAGGAACTTTGTTGTTGTTGCGGTTCAGTCACTAAGTCGTGTCCAACTCTTTGTGACATCATAAACCACAGCACATCAGGCTTCTCTGTCCATCTCTATCTCCTTGAGTTTATTCAAACTCAAGTCCATTGAATCAGTGATGCCATCCAAACATCTCATCCTCTGTTTTCCCCTTCTCCTCTTGCCCTTGGTTTTTCCTAGTATCAGGGCCTTTTCCAGTGGCAATGTAACATGTGTGATATCATAAGCGAAACGAATTGCCAGTCCAGGTTTGATACAGGATGCAGGATGCTAGGGACTGATGCACGGGGATAATCCAGAGAGAGGGTGTGGGACGGGAGGGTGGAGGTGGGGGTCGGGATTGGGAGTTCATGTACACTCATGGCTAATTCATGTCAATGTGTAACAAAACGAATACAGTATTGTAAAGCAAAACAAACTAAAAAATAAAAATTAATTAAAAAAAAATAAATAAAATTAAAAAAAAAAAAAAACAAAGAGTCAGCTCTTTACATCAATTCAGTTCAGCTCAGTTGCTCAGTACTGTCTGACTCTTTGCTACCCCGTGGACTCATTATAGTCCATGGACTCATACATAGTCCATGGAATTCTCCAGGGCAGAATACTGGAATAGGTAGCCTTTCCCTTCTCCAGGGGATCTCCCTAACCCAACAATTGAACCCAGGTCTCCCAATTGCAGAATTCTTTACAGCTGAGCCACAAGGAAGCCCAAAAATACTGGACTGAGTAGCCTATCCCTTCTCCTATGGATCTTCCTGACCCAGGAATCAAACAGGGTCTTCTGCATTTTAGGCAAATTCTTTACCAACTGAGCTATGAGGGAAGCCCATCAGGTGGCCAAATTATTGGAGCTTCAGCTTCAGTATCATTCTTTCCAATGAATATTCCAGACTGATTGCCTTTAGGATTTACTGGTTTAATCTCCTTGCTGCCCAAAGGACTGTTAAGAGTCTTCTCCAGCACCACAGTTTGAAAGCATCAATTTTTCAGTGCTACACCTTTGTTATGATCCAACTCTCACACCCACATATGACTACTGGAAAAATCATAGTTTTTGACTAGACAGATCTTTGTCAGCAAAATGATGTCTCTGCTTTTTAATATGTGGTCAAGATTTGTCACAACTATACTTCCAAGGAGCAAGTGTCTTTTAATTTCATGACTGAAGTCACCATCTGCATTGATTTTGGAGCCCAAGAAAATGAAATCTGACACTGTTTCCACATTTTTCCCATCTATTTGCCATGAAGCAATAAGATCAGATGCTATGATCTTCAATTTTTGAATGCTGAGTTTTAAGCCAGCTTTTTCATTCTCCTCTTTCACCTTCATCGAGGCTCTTTAGTTCCTCTTCACTTTCTGCCATTAGAGTGGTATCATTTGCTTATCTGAAGTTGTTGATACTTCTCCCAGAACTTTGAGATGTTATCAAAGGGGAGATTAAAAATTTTAAATTCCCATAAATAAAAGTCCAAGCCCAGACAGTTTTACTGGGGAATTTTGCCAGATATATAAAGAAGAACTAAAACCGATCCTCCACAAGCACTTCCAAAACTAAAAATAAGAAATGTTTCCCAACACATTCTATCAGTCCATTGTTACCCTGATAGCAAAACCATAAAAAGACATAACAAGAGTATTACAGAACATTTCTTTGAATATAGATACCAAAACTTCCAGCACAGAAGTATTAAGCCACATCCAGCAACAATAAAAAAAATATTATACACAATGACTGAGTTGAGACTTATTCTGGAATGTAACATTGGTTCATGATACAAAAATTATTCAATTATTATATTATATTAACATAATACAGAAGAAATACATACAATCATCACAGTAGATGCAAGAAAAACAGCTGACAAAATTCAACACCTTTACAGGATAAAACCTAACAAGCTAGGAATAGAAGAAGACTTCCTTACCTTGATAAAAGAATCTGAAAAAATCATTGGTAATTTCTTTTTTAATGGTAAAATATTCAATACTTTTAACCAAGATGAGGAACAAGACAAATAATTTTGTTCTTGCCACTTTTACTCAGTATGGTTTATAGACAGGTTAATCAGGGAAGAAATTGAAGTGAAAAACTTTCAACTTGGAAAAAAATAGCAAAACTCAATTTGTAGATGACAAGATGTTGTATATGGAAGATTCTAAGGAATACACACACATATGAGGATTAAATGAATTCAGCAAGGTTGCATGATACAAAATAAATATATAATAATTAATAGCAATTAACAAGTGGAAAGTAAGAAAACACTTCCATAAAAAAAAAAAACTAATTTAGAAAGAAAGAGTAGCATTAAAACACATATATTTCCATATGTAAAATTAGATAGCTGGTGGAAAATTGCTGTATGATACAGGGAGGTCAAATTCCACCTCTGTGATAATCTAGAGAGGTGGAATGGGGTGGGAGGTGGAAGGAGGTCCAAGAAGGAGGGGACACATGGATACCTAGGGTGGATTCATGTTGATATATGGCAGGAAAGCAATTACTCTCCAATTAAAAATAATAAGATAAGATAATAAAAATGGGTTTAACAAAAGAAGTGCAACACTTGTACAGTGAAAACTATAAAATGTTGATGAGGGAAATTAGAGAAGACCTGTATAAATAAAAGATATCTTGTGTTCATGAATTGGAAGACTTGATATTGTTAAGATGATGTTAATACTTTCCAAATTGCTCTTCAGATTTGATGTCATATAAAATCATAGCTTTTTTCTGGCAATAATTGGTAACGTGATTCTAAAATTCATATGAAATTTCAAAAGGTTCAGAAAAGCCAAAACAAAGTTGAATCAGAAAATGAATTGGAAGACTCGTATTTCTCAATTTTAACAATGAATACAAAGTTATTTTAATCAAGACAATGTAGTGCTGGCATAAGGATAGACATATTAAACCATTTGAAAGAATCAGGAGTCTATAAATAAACATAATTGTTTATGACCACTTGACTTTCAACAGGATGTCAAGGCAATAAACCAGGGGGGAAATGGTCTTTTTAACAGAAGACACTGGGGCATTAGAATATCCCCATGCAAAACAAAAATGTTAGATCTCAATCTTATAACATTTACGAAAGGTAGATCAATATGTATCAAATAATTAAGTGTAAGTGATAAAACTATATAAAAAAAGGTGCAAACCTTTGTGACATGGGATTAGATGACAGTTTCTTGAGTACAATTAACAAATATATATATGTGCAATAGATTGTATCAAAATTAAACAGTTCTGTGTTTCAAAGGACACTATCAAAAAACTTAAAAGTCAACCTGCATAATGTATTACTACTATCCAGAATAAAAATAAATAAATAAATAACTTTTTCAATCTAACAGTAAAAAGATAACCCAGTTTTGTTATTTTATTGTTGATTTGTAAGAGTTCATTTCATATTTCTGAAGACAATAACTAGTGGCCTTAAGCATATTTTGTGTGCTTATTAGCCATCTGTATATCTTTATTGAATAAATATCTATTCAAATACTATAATTTAAAAATATAGATGTGAATTAAAATTTCTCCAAGGAATACATCTATTTATGTATATATCTGTATCTATATCTACATAGCTTATGAGCATGTGAAAACAAGTTCAGGATCATTAACAATTAAGAGAATGCAAACCAAAACCACAAAGACATATCACTTCATAGTAGCTAGGATAGCTGTAATCAAACATTAAGTGTGATGATGTTGTGTAGACATAGGAATACTAATAAAATGTAAAGTAGAATACTCATAAAATGTAAAATGATTTAGCCTCTATTGAAAAAAGCTGGTCAGTTCCTAATAGAGTTAAACATTAAGGCATGATATGGCTCAGAATGTCTATACTAGTTGATATACACCCAAAATAAACAAACTCATAAAATATGATAATGAATAATCACAACAGTATTAATCATAATAGCAAATAATGAAAACAACATAAATATAAATCAACTGATAACTGGATAAACAAAATGTAATATAGCATACAATGGAATGTTACTCATGAGAAGAAATGGAATATTGATACATGCTATACTATAGATGAATTACAAAACATTATGCTAAGTGAAGGAAGACATATGCAAAAGGACACTTATTATGTAAATTCACTTATAAAATGTTCAGAATAAGATTCAAGAAGAAAGAAAATAGATGAGTGATTCACCCTTGCCACTAGGAAGAGTTTCCCCTTTTTATGGGGAATAAAAGCTATCAAGTTTTTAATTACAGGTGGTGAAAATATTCTAAAATTAGTGATCATTGCATAATATCATGAATATACTATAAACCATAAATGATACATTTTAAAAGAGTAAATTGTGTAGAATGCAAATTATCAGTTCAGTACAGTAGCTCAGTCACATCCAAATATTTGTGACCCCATGGACTGCAGCATTCCAGGCTTCCCTTTCCATCACCAACTCCCACAACTTGCTTAGACTCATGTCCATCTAGTCAGTGATACCATCAAACCATTTTATCCTCTGTCATCCTCTGCTCCTCCTGCCTTCAATCTTTCTCAGCGTCAAGGTCTTTTCCAATGAGTCAGTTCTTAGAATCAGGTGGCCAAAGTAATGGAGTTTCAGCTTCAGCATCAGTCCTTCCAATGAATATTCAGGACTGATCTCCTTTAGGATGGACTGGTTGGATCTCCTTGCAGTCCAAGGTACTCTCAGGAGTCTTCTCCAACACCACAGTTCAAAACCATCAGTTATTTGGTGCTCAGCTTTCTTTACAGTCCAACTCTCACATACGTACATACTACTGGAAAAACCATAGCTTTGACTAGATGAAACTTTGTCAGCAAAGTAATATCTTTGCATTTTAATATATTGTCTATGTTGGTCATAGCTTTTCTTCCAAGGAGCATCTTTTAATTTCATTAAAATTAGGTATCAATACAAAAATTAATAATAAAATAAAATGAAACCAGCCTCTCTCTCTGGACTAATGAGCCACCAAGTCAATCCAAATGGAGTGTGCAGTGTGTAACAGGGTGGAAAGACCTCAGAGTGGGAGATGAGCAGGACTCTCTTAATGAGTCAGACAGGTGTCAGCTCAGTCCTGAGCAAGCCTGAAATACATGGCACCTGGTCCAAGGCCTGAATCAGTGGGAGCATCCCATTCCCACCAGCAAGCTGATGGTTGTTGCAATGACAAAGAGGTCCCAACCAGACCTTGGGTCACTGGGCCATTGAGTGCAAAGAATGAGGGCAACAATAGCAAACCAATGCATGAGGAAGGGCCTCCTTGACTCAAGAATGTGGGTGCATAGAAAGTAGCTCACAACTTTAGCACCTCAGATTCAAGTCATGGAGCCACAATTATCTAGGACCTTGAATTGCTATTGTACCCTCATTGGACAAGATAGCCTCTGTTTAAGAAAGGCCCAGTAGTGTCCCAAAGGAGAATGGACAGACTGGTCAGCAGCCTACCTACATGTGATTTCTACATGATTGATATTGAAAGAAAAGATGTGTAGACTAATGTCCCCCCCCCCTTTTTTTTTTTTTTTTTGAATAAGAAATGTTCACTACTCTGATTTCCAGGTCATTTGTAGAGGTCTGTGTACCTATGAAAAAGTTTTCAAACTCCCTGGAAATTTTGTAGATTAGATCATTTTGCTATATTTCAGCATTATAAATGTAAACTGGTTACTATCATAAGATAACACTGAGTTTAAAAAAATCTATGCTATAAATGTCTTCAAAAAAATCACAGAAGAGAAACTTCTCAAAAGAATTTTTGGAAATTAAATTGTTAAAGTATCACCTCTAAAAACGTATCATGAGCATCATACCCACATTTGTTCAGTGGATTGAAGGAGTGTAATAGAAAGTCTCCACAACAAGAAAAATAGACTCAATGCCAGGCTGATTGTATTTGAAAGACACATTTGTATTATAACCATTGTTCTGTGTGTGTGCTTTAGTCCTCACTATGTATATATAGTTGACAATGCAAAGTTGTTTATGAAATAGTCAATGTTTTCTAGATTATTTGAACTACTTGGTGTGTAAACAGTAGAGTTAACAAAATAAAGTGTTTTTTTTTTTTGAATCTTTTTGGTAAAAAACTTGCATGAAATATATATATGTATGTGTGTATGTATATATATATATACATATATATATAATATCTTGTAAATGGACTAGACAAACCTCCTTATTGAGATATACCACATTGTTTTTACACTCTTTGGGACAGAAAGAAAGGTAATGAAATGCAAAGAGCTCTGTGCCTGTGTGTTTATAGAGAGACAAGGCTAAACATTATCTGCTCTGATCTGTGCTTTCTATTTTACTTTGCTGTGTATACAATGTATAAGCATTGGTTCAAAACCTCAGGAGTTTTTCAGGTGTAATCTAAAACTAACCCCTGCATATGGAGGCCAAGGAACGATCAAAAAAAGAGAAAGGTCAATCCTGATTAGTAGATGGTAAGTTTAATAAGCAAAGGAACTTGCACACAACATTTGTCTTTAGCAACCACCAGATGAGTAGATCTCTACACCTACTGTCAGAATTTTAAAAGTTTCACAGAGCCTTAACTGCTCAGTAACATATGCCATCCAAGATGGTCTTACTTTCTCAAGATTTTGCTTTGAACCTGGCTTCTAGTGTGGGACTGGTGAGGAGAACATACATTCCAAGGACAGGGAAGAGGGAAAGGAGCCCCCAGTTGCCTGATAGAGCTCATACATCAACTGGTGATCATAATCTCCTGATGACCTCCTGCAACAAAACAGTGAACAAATGAATAACACATTTACAAATTTAATATTCATAAATTTCAAGGATTTTGCAGGATATGGCAAAAGTAGCCAAAATTCATAGGCAAGATTGTCTTCTAAAAATGGTATGTGAAAATTAAATTCTTAAAACCGTCTCATGCTGAGTTGATAGAATTGAAAAGAGAGGGAGTTCTAGGCCAAAATGCTATTTAAAAGACACATTTAGATTATAGCCTCTGTTATCTGGATGCACTTTATTCAACCTGTTTCTGTTTATAGTAAACAAATTTGAGTTCTCATTTGAAATATTTTGTCTTTCTAGATATTTAGAAGTATACAGAATAGAAAATGCATAAAATGTGATTTGTGTGTGTGAATTCAGGGGAATTATTTTATTGGGGAAATGGAATTGTGTAACATTCTCTTAAAGCAGTGTTCTGACTGCGCACTGGTCTTGTAGGGGAGGAAATGTGGATGGAGTGTTCTATATTTTTGAATTCAGATGATCTAACTATTGCTCTATTTGAGCATTTATTTAATATTTTGTGTGGATAAAAGGGAAAAAATAACTTAAGTTCCAAAAGTATGTGAAAGGTACAGGTGAAAAAATGCTTTATAAATGCCAATTTACAGGGAGGACTGTCATCCCTAGAGGCGGATAGCAATCATCTTGGGTCCATGTGCATTTCTGTATTTGGTCATGAGGATGATGAGGACAGAGAAGAGGGTGGACAAAAGGGAGGGCTCCCTATTAGTATTTTCTTGTCTAGAAGGTAGTATTAGAACATAATTAATGTTCTATACGTGTGCTTTGTTAAGTTCTTATGTTTGTTGATGACAAAATTTATTACTTCTCAGTTTACTTTACATTTCATAACTTCCAAGATTTTTCTGTAAATGTAGGATGATTGCTTTACCATAATGTATTGGTTTCTGCCATATATCAGCATCAATCAGTTCAGTCGCTCAGTCGTGTCTGATTCTTGGCAACCCCGTGAAAGGCAGCACGCCAGGCCTCCCTATCCATCACCAACTCCAGGAGTTCACTCAGACTCATGTCCATCGAGTTAGTGATGTCATCCAGCCATCTCATCTCAGTCGTCCCCTTCTCCTCCTGCGCCCAATCCCTCCCAGCATCAGGGTCTTTTCCAATGAGTCAACTCTTCACTTGAGGTGGCCAACGTATGGGAGCTTCAGCTTTAGCATCATTCCTTCCAAAGAAATCCCAGGGTTGATCTCCTTCAGAATGGACAGGTTGGATCTCCTTGCAGTCCATGGGACTCTCAAGAATCTTCTCCAACACCACAGTTCAAAGCCATCAATTCTTCGGTGCTCAGCCTTCTTCACAGTCCAACTCTCACATCCATACATGACCACAGGAAAAACCATAGCCTTGACTAGATGGACCTTAGTTGGCAAAGTAATGTCTCTGCTTTTGAATACGCTATCTAGATTGGTCATAACTTTTCTTCCAAGGAGTAAGTGTCTTTTAATTTCATGGCTGCAGTCACCATCTGCAGTGATTTTGGAGTCCCCAGAAATTAAGTCCAACACTGTTTCCACTGTTTCCCCATCTGTTTCCCATGAAGTGATGGGACCGGATGCCATGATCTTCGTTTTCGGAATGTTGAGCTTTAAGCCAACTTTTTCACTCTCCTCTTTCACTTTCATCAAGAGGCTTTTTAGATCCTCTTCACTTTCTGCCATAAGGGTGGTGTCATCTGCGTATCTGAGGTTATTCATATTTCTCCTGGCAATCTTGATTCCAGCTTGTGCTTCTTCCAGTCCAGCATTTCTCATGATGTACTCTGCATATAAGTTAAATAAGCAGGGTGACAATATACAGCCTTGATATACTCCTTTTCCTATTTAGAACCAGTCTGTTGTTCCACATCCAGTTCTAACTGTTGCTTCCTGACCTGCATACAGAGTTCTCAAGAGGCAGGTCAGGTGGTCTGGTATTCCCATCTCTTTCAGAATTTTCCACAGTTTATTGTGATCCACACAGTCAAAGGCTTTGGCATAGTCGATACGGCAGAAATAGATATTTTTCTGGAACTCTCTTGCTTTTTCCATGATCCAGCGGATGTTGGCAATTTGATCTCTTTTCCTCTGCTTTTCTAAAACCAGCTTAAACATCTGGAAGTTTACGGTTCATGTATTGCTGAAGCCTGGCTTGGAGAATTTTGAACATTACTTTACTAGCATGTGAGATGAGTGCAATTGTGCGGTAGTTTGAGCATTCTTTGGCATTGCCTTTCTTTGGAATTGGAATGAAAACTGACCTTTTCCAGTCCTGTGGCCACTGCTGAGTTTTCCAAATTTGTTGGCATATTGAGTGTAGCACTTTTACAGCATCATATTTCAGGATTTGAAAAAGCTCAACTGGAATTCCATCACCTCCACTAGCTTTGTTCATAGTGATGCTTTCTAAGGCCCACTTGACTTCACATTCCAAGATGTCTGGCTCTAGATTAGTGATCATATCATTATGATTATCTGGGTCATGAAGATCTTTTTTGTAAAGTTCTTCTGTGTATTCTTGCCACCTCTTCTTAATATCTTCTGCTTCTGTTAGGTCCATACCATTTCTGTCCTTTATTGAGCCCATCTTTGCATGAAATGTTCCCTTGGTATCTCTAATTTCCTTGAAGAGATCTCTAGTCTGTCCCATTCTGTTGTTTTCCTCTATTTCTTTGCAATGATTGCTGAAGAAGGCTTTCTTATTTCTTCTTGATAAACTTTGGAACTCTGCATTCAAATGCTTATATCTTTTCTTTTCTCCTTTGCTTTTTTCCTCTCTTGTTTTCACAGCTCTTTGTAAGGCCTCCCCCAGACAGCCATTTTGCTGTTTTGCATTTCTTTTCCATGGGGAGGGTCTTGATCCCTGTCTCCTGTAGAATGTCACGAACCTCATTCCATAGTTCATCAGGCACTCTATCTATCATATCTAGGCCCTTAAATCTATTTCTTACTTCCACTGTATAATCATAAGGGATTTGACTTAGGTCATACCTGAATGGTCTAGCGGTTTTCCCTACTTTCTTCAATTTGAGTCTGAATTTGGCTCTAAGGAGTTCATGATCTGAGCCACAGTCAGCTCCTGATCTTGCTTTTGTTGACTGTATAGAGCTTCTCATCTTTGGCTGCAAATAATATAATCAATCTGATTTCAGTGTTTTTTTTTTTAATTAATTTTTATTTTTTTAGTTTGTTTTGCTTTACAATACTGTATTCGTTTTGCTATACATTGACATGAATCAGCCATGGGTGTTGACCATCTGGTGATGTCCATGTGTAGAGTCTTCTCTTCTGTTGTTGGAAGTAGCCATCATGATCAACAAAAGAGTCCGAAATGCAGTACTTGGATGCAATCTCAAAAATGACAGAATGATCTCTGTTCGTCTCCAAGGCAAACCATTCAATATCACAATTATCCAAGTCTATGCCCCAACCAGTAACGCTGAAGAAAGTGAAGTTGAACAGTTTAATGGAGACCTACAAGACCTTTTAGAACTAACACCCAAAAAAGATGTCTTTTTCATTATAGAGGATTGGAATGCAAAAGTAAGAAGTCAAGAAACACCTGGAGTAACAGGCAAATTTGGCCTTGGAGTGCAGAATGAATCAGGGCAAAGACTAATAGAGTTTTACCTAGAAAATGCACTGGTCATAGCAAGCAGCATGAATCAGCCATAGGTATACAGATGTTCCCTCCCTCTTGAACCTCCTTTCCACCTCCCACCTCATCCCACCCTTCTAGATTATCACAGAGCACTGGGTTTGAGTCATACAGCAAAGTCCCACTGGCTATCTATTCGACCTATGGTAATATATATGCTTCAATGCTACACTCTCAATTTGTCCCACACTGTCCAGATTTTTAAAATGTTTCCAGGATTTGAATCAGTTCTAATGAGGTTGATGAAACTGGAGCCGATTATACAGAGTGAAGTAAGCCAGAAAGAAAAACACCAATACAGAATACTAACACATATATATGGAATTTAGAAAGGTGGTAATGATAACCCTGTGTGCGAGACAGCAAAAGAGACACAGATGTATAGAACAGGCTTTTGGACTCTGTGGGACAAGGAGAGGGTGGGATGATTTGGGAGAATGGTGTTGAAACATGTATAATTTCATGTAAGCAATGAATACCTGTCTAGGTTCGATGCAGGATACAGGATGCTGGGAGCTGGTGCACTGGGATGACCCAGAGAGATGGTATGGAGAGGGAGGTGGGAGGGGGGTTCAGGATTGGGAACTCATGTACACCCGTGGCGATTCATGTTGATGTATGGCAAAACCAATACAGTATTGTAAAGTAAAATAAAGTAAAAAACAAAAAGATAAATAAAATAAGAAGATAATTATATTAAATAAATAAATAAATAAAATAAAATTTTTCCAGGTGACAATGAAGGGTGAAAAGTAAAGCAAATTTTACAAAAAAATTTGTAAAAAAAAATTTCAGATATATTTGAAAGACAGGATGCATATTGGGCATGTATACCTCTGCTCTGCAGTGTAAAACATAGTTGTTTATTGGAGTGTCAGTGGAGGAGCAGATTGTTCTTATAAACATTTTGGTAATGACCATTCATGAGTGTGTATGTGTCATGTGGTTGTGGGAACATAACTTTATGTTAATATTTTAAGAGTATGTACCTAATAATGGATTTTCTTAGAAGCATTCAACAAAGTAAAAATAGATAATATGAAGTTATGCAATGGCTTTTTCAGTTAGTAGTTTGACTCTCTGGAAGAAAGAGTAGATAGAGAAGTAATAGCCACAAGATGATGTCAGTGAGATGACCTATTCAAATACCTATTGAAAATAAACTCAGACATAAGTAGATAATCTATGCATAAGACATGGAGCAGAGTATGTGAAGGCGATGGAAATCACATAATAATTTCTTACAAAGAGTACACAGTTCCACTGCAATGTCTCATCACAGCATACGCATTATTGAATTTTTTATGATATTTCTAATTTTAATGTAACTTTATCAAAAGAGAAATACACATATACTATTGACCCAGTTACACAAAGCATCAGAAGTGCTTGAAAAGTAGATGCAGTAAGTTTTTAATTATTCATAAGCAGCATATGCAGACACACCAGATTTCTTAGGAAAATGAAACTAAAAATTAGAGGTAAATTAAATAAAAATCGGTCATAATGAAGCAAGGCACTCAAAGTTGGTGCTCTGGGACAACCCGGAGGAATGGGGTGGACAGGAAGGTGAGAGGGGAGTTCAGGATGGGGGTGACATGTGCACCTGTTGCTGGTTCATGTCAATGTGCGGCAAAAACCAGCACAATATTGTAATTATCCTCTAATTAAAATAAGTAAATTAACTTAAGAAAATCAACTCATATTGTACAAAACCAGGTGGCAAGGCAGTGAGCAAAAGGCCCTACCTGGCACACAGTTGTGAGATTCCTTGATATTACAATGTTTGTCCTTGTGGGGAACAATGAGATTAATTGATCATGTTCATTGTTTTCATAGTTAGGAAAAGTGTGCTAAAGCCCTTGTGGTCTTTCCACAAAATAAGCTAGGTATCTGAAAGAAAGGAGAACCAAAAGTCATGTCTGTGGACCAGGATAGTATTTTTTTGTTTAGAATTAAAATTTGATGCCCCCTCCACCCCCGCCACCAGTGGAATCTTTTGAAAGCTTCAGCACCCCTTCCAATTAGAGACTCAAAGGAGGCAAGGGGACTACTTGGCCAATCATTTCTGTTTTGAATAGAGCAAGAATACAAGGAAACCAAGCCTCACTCTTTGTTGGAAGCAACAGCTTATTGGCTTTAATCCTCATCATAAGAAAAGCCAGCTCTGAGTTTAGTGATATTATCTACTTAGGGATATTATCTGACTTAAGAAGAGATCCAAGCATTGGTTGACACTGCATCTGGTATGGAATTATGTATTTAAAATTCTTAATCTCACGTTAGCTACATCTCAGTTTCATGTTTTCCTGAAATTTCTGATATATTTCATTTGACTAAAAAGAACAAAATTAAGTGTGTTTTGATAACAAAATTAAGTATGTTTAAGTAACAGAATGCCGAATAACTTGTTTTTAGGTCATGGTACATGAACTAACTTCAACATATCTTTCAATTACTTTAAAGAATATGCAAAATGTTTGTGCTTGTGATAAGTCTGTTGGGCTTCCCAAGTGGCACTTGGTAAAGGAACCCCCTGCCAATGTAGGAGATGCAAGATATGTAAGAGATATGAGTTCAAATCCGGAACTCACATCTCCAGGGAATATTCTCTCGGGAATATTCCCTGGAGAAGGAAATGGCAATCCACTCCAGTATTCTTGCCTGGAAAATTCCATGAACAGAAGAGCCTGGCAGGCTACAGTCCTTGGGCTTACATAAAGGTCATACAAGATGAGCAACTGAGCATGGACAAACAATATGTTTGTTATTCTAGAGAAAAGACCAATAAAAGGAAAGATTCAAGATAAAACAAAACTGTGCTTAAGTGGTTAGTGACAGGAAATTTATAAAATAAATAAGCAAAATATAAAATTGATTATACTGTTCTCTGAGAAAATTTTTGATGCTGTTATTGAAAGTAGAATTGCAAATTCATAACTGATCAGTAGATCTCTAGCAGGTCCAGAAGAAAACAGACTAACTCAAGAACTCAAAAATCTATTTATAAATGGTTGCATAAGCTGTTTGTATTTTGATACTAGCTTGTAGACCATCAACTTAATTTTTGCCCTTTGGTGTCAATACTTAACAAAAATTCCTTTGTTTATTCCATTTGATTAAAATAATGCAAAAGAAGTCATGAAAACAGTAATATAATTCATGAAAAATGTAGAGTATATATAAAATATGTAGCCCATGTACTATATTTTCACTATATCTGACTGTATTTGAACGTAGTTATCTGTCTTTCTGAAGAACACACAGCCTCTAATGTTTAAAGATTCCTAGTAGACTATTGTTTAGTCGCTAAGTCTTGTCCTATTCTTTGGGATCCTATGGACTGTACCCTGCTAGGCTTCTCTGTTCATGGGATTTCCCAAGCAAGAATACTACTGGAGTGGGTTGCCATTTCCTTCTCCAGAAGATCTTCTCAACCCAGGGATCAAACCCTTGCCTCCTGCATTGCGGGCAGATTCTTTACCAATAAGCCACCTGGGAAGCTCTCCTAGTAACTTAATCTAAAATTAACAGAGTAAAAACTTTATCTGCTCTGAAATTTCTCAAGATTCAACAGTAGATATTTATGAAGAATTATCAAAATCTCTAAGACTCTATACAATCTTGATTTTATGTATATTCTCTATATAGAGAGACTCATCTCAAGTGGCACTACTGGTAAAGAGCTGTGCCTGTCAATGCAGGGGTTTTAAGAGACAGTTTAGATCTCTGTGTCAGGAAGATCCCCTGGAGAAGGTAACAGCAACCTACTCCAGTATTCTTGCCTGCAGAATCCCAAGGACAGAAGAGCTTGGTGGGCTTCAGTCCATGGGGCTGCAAAGAGTCAGACATGACTGAAGTAACTTAGCACTCAGGCATGCATTATAAAGAGAGATATAAATAGAAAGAATACAAACTTCAGCTGAATTCCCAGAGTTTTCAAAGTTATTTGAATAAACGAATAAATAAAAAATGCTCTCTGCTGTAGTAGAATTTAGTACCCAATTTTCTCATGTGCAGATAACAAAGTAGAATAAAGCTCAAGCAAGTACACATGGGGCAGGAAGTAGAGTGTTATAACTAAGACAGTACTAACATAGGATAAATGTGTGCTCTTTCTGGTAGATGGCATCTTAAAGTATGTGAAATGTTCCAGAAAAATACATTTCTATTTTAATGTGATCATGACAGAACACATATCTCTAAGATTTAAAGGAGAAACTATATCAAACACAGTCTCTGTGATTTCTTCAGAGTTTTCCTATTGCCCAGGTGTTGATTACATCAGTTTGGTTAACATAAAAATTTAATGAACTATACATTAAAGGAACCATTTTAACAATAAATATGCAAATAAAAATCCAGCATGAATTTCTTAGGAAACAATTTCCTTAATCCTTTCTTATTTCTCAATGTTCCACTTTTATTATAAATAAAAGTTTGTTTAAATTTGAAAATGAGATACAATAATGACATGAAAATGACCAATAAGATAAAAAATATATGGTCAATAATGGACTTCATTGCAACATTGTCATTAGTTGTAAAAGTCAATTATTTCCTATCTCCATACATTTGCAATACTGTCTGGTTATTCTTGGTGGTAGTGGTTTAGTTATTTAAGTCATGTCCAACTTTTGCCTGTAGGACAAATTAGCCTATAGCCTGCCAGGCTCCTCTGTCCATGGGATTCTCAAGGCAAGAATACTGGAGTGGGTTGCCATTTCTTTATCCAAGGGATCTTCCTGACCCACTAATTGAACCTGGATCTCCTGCACTCACTGTAAGCAGATTCTTTACTGACTGAGCTACATGGTGACAATTGCTATTAGTAACTATTACCATACAGAAGTATAAAAAACTCCAACTCATGCTAATCTGATATCATTATATTTAAAATAAGTCACAGAAAAAAATATATAAGTATTTAATATCATATGCTGTTGCCTGTTTTAATAGTACAAAATTTATAGTTGGGTTCCTAAAACATTTATTGGGAGCACCTGAGAATTAGCTATTTGGAGAGCCTTTCACAAATTAGCATGAAGTCTTTCAAAGAAAAGAATAAATAGCTTCTGTAATGTTTGGGTTAGAGAAGACTCTTCTGTAAAGCTTCCGAAAGTTAACATTATCAGTTTCTGAGTGGCAGCAAAGGGAAAAAAGTGTTTGTTATGTGGATATAAAATAAATCACACATGGGGCGTGATCCAATTTGAGAAGGGTTAAAGAAATGAATGTTGGCTAAGCCCAATACCTGGTAATTTCCTGGCTGCTTCTTTCATTCTGAAGTTGAGTTTCATTCTCTGTGTTGGAATCAGTAGTAATAAGATCATTGGCCATGTGAAGGAATAATTATTTCCTGAAATAATAGATGAATAAAATGTGGAAAGGAAATGAGACTCTAACTTGGACATATTTATTAGGTCATTTCCAATATGCTAATCCAAGTCATTAACTCAATTATTCAACAGATACCTGTTGAGATCTGATTATACAAATGGCTCACACTCCTTGAGTTATCAATATCTAGTGGATAAGTTCAAGAAATTCCCATTTTTCAATGGCTAGTATGTTATCTCATGCAGTTTATTGATTATGATGATAAAATGTGATGATAATTGCAAGTATTAAAAATAATGATATTCTTTTGTCCATAAAGTAAAATGAAATAGAAAAGACTGAAAAATAGATATCAATTTTATATTACTTATCAACAAATAAATAATCATGGACAACTGTTAGATCATTTGTAAGAGTGGATAGAAGAGTGGAAATCTTTACATGAGCATTCAGAAGTTCTGGAAAGCCCAACATTATCTTCTTGATGTGTCCACCACATGTGGTTCTATATATGTGCTTGTCCAAGTATTTGGGCATAAGTTTCTTGCATATGTGGGAGGTCACCTTTCTACATTTGGTTCTCTTCCAAGGGTTTTCTCCTATTTTCAGCTGGCATGCTACCAAAAAACACAATTTCTGTGTTTTTATTTCAGATAAGCCAGTTATTAGTACAGCTTAGCTTTACACTCTATAACTAAAAAGATATATCTTGCCATGTACCACTGCTAGAGGCACATTTTGAGACAGAAGATTTATATTAAAGATTCAGTTAAGAGCTCAAGGCTCTTCATTAAGATTATCACTTGGGCAATTTATGATTTCAAAAGTTAAATTTGTAGCTTTTTGTTCAAAGAACATATTCTAATACAAATGTTCTTCAAAATTTTAAAATGGCTGGATTTTAAATGACTAGTTGTTTGATTCTCTCTCTATATATATTAACTTAAGCTTCTTTCTTTAATGATCTAGTTTACTGAGAGGGACTTCAGAAATTTAAACTCAAAATTGGCAGGATTCTGACAAGAAATTGGAAAGAAAAATCACCAGAATTCTTACCACATTAAACAGCACTCTGTGAAAGATAATTATGACAGGCTCGCTCAGGAAGCAGCAGAGTTTGGCTGTAGCATTCTAATAAGGGAAAGAGAAGATAACTCTCACAAAATAAACTTGTATCAACAAAGGCTTTTGAAATTTTTTTTTTCTATATTTGTAAAATCACAGATGCTGATATACAGAAGATATGGGGACAGGGGAAAGAGCCAAATAATAATTTTAATCTAGTTTTGGAGATCAAGAACTTCAAAATATTTTCAGTTGAATCCCATATAACCATATTCCATCACAGAGAAAGCAGGCAGCACTGACAGAGGCACTTCACATCACATCACACACAGGAATGGAGAATGTGAAGGCCACTGAGCACTGAAGTTTCCATTGTACTGCAATTACAGGAACACCTGTGCTGCCTAGCTGTGCACAGAGCCCTGTGAAATGCAATGTTCCAGAGCTGTCAAAATGTCTCATTTCTTGTCTCTAATGCAGAGGCCTAATTATACTGGATTTGGCTCTTTGTTTAGGCTGTGTTTTAGTTACAAGCATAAAGCAGAAGGTCTAATGATTTTTAATTTAACCAGAGACACAGTTGTAAACATTTGGCTTTGTATCATTCTTTAAACAATGCTTCTGCTATATTTACAAAGAAAAATACAAGAGTTGCTGTGATATAAAAATGATAACAAATCATGGAAATGTTTTTACAGAACTGTTTATCTGTATTCATCTGAGATGCCTTTCAGCTCTTAACATTTGAGTGAGTTATGTAGTTTTAGCTGCGTGTTTACAAGAATTAAGCAACTTAGAAATTGGACTTCTTTCACTACCTGATGTTCACATTGATGCATCCATAAATTGATATATTGAAGAAGTTGCTTACTTAAACAATAGAGGTAGAAAATAATTATATTATGTCTGTAATATTTTATTATTATATGTGTGTTCAGTTGCTAAGTCATGTCAAACTCTTTGCGACCCTATGGACTGCAGCATGACAGGCTTTCTTGTCCTTCACTATATCCCAGAGTTTGCTCTAATGTCCATTGAGTTGGTGATGCTTTCTAACCATCTCAAGCTCTGCCTCACCCTTCTTTAGCCTTCAATATTTCCCAACATCAGGGTTTTTTCCAATGAATCTGCTCTTCCATTCAGGTGGCCAAAGTACTGGAGCTTCAGCTTTGGCATCAGCTCTTACATTGAATTTTCAGGACCGATTTCAGAGTGGTTTGATCTCATGCAGTACATGTGACTCTCAAGTGTCTTTTCCAGAACCACAATTTGAAAGCACCAATTCTTTGGTGCTCAGCCTCATTTATGGTCAATAAATTCAGTCAAAAAGAAAAAAAAAAAAACAGTATTTCTGAGACTAGACACTTCCTTAAAAGTTCCCCTAGTAACAGAATATATGTTTTCCAGGTTTACATGTCTCTTGAAAGAAGAAATAAAAGGTATAAATTGGTACCTGTGGCAGTACCTTTGTTTTGAAAAAAATCTTTCATTTTGGGGAAGTTAATTCTATAAGAGATTGAACTCTCACTCTTAGAGGTGTATAAAATAAATGCTGCCTTTATATAGTGTCTTATGCTTAACATAAAACTCTATTTGGCCTATTTAAAGTCATTAACTACGTTAATTGTATCTATGCTCAGCACTCTTTTGAAAATCTTAATGAATAATCTCTTCATGTAAGGTGACTTCCCATTTAGGGTTGTGCAAACACTCTGACAGAGCAAAGCCTTAAAAATCAATTCTGGACTTTATAATATATAAAATTGATTATTTTCTGCATATGCTACAACTTTTTTGCCCCCTAACTTTACTGGGCTTCCCTGGTGGCTCAGAGGTAAAGAATACACCTGCCAGTGCAGGAGACATGGATTGGATCCCTGGATCAGGAAGAGCCCCTGCAGAAGGAAATGGCAATGCATTCCAGTATTCTTGCTGGGAAATCTCATGGACAGAGGAGCTTTGTGGGCTACAGTCCATGGGGTAAAGAGTCAGACACAACTTAGTGGCTAAATAACAACAATCTTACTTACCTCGATTGGATATGAATTCTCTAGAGTTCCAGAGGGAAATATCATATCTCGACAATATATTGCTACAGTATTTGATCCTATATTGGAAGATCAGTTTAAATCTTATATATTTAAAGGGGACGAGTAGCTCAAATATGTGACCTTTTTATAATTTTCTAAGGTTTGCAACAGAACTATCCTATAGAAACACTGTAGCTGTGAGATTTTAAAACCATATCCTTATTTTTGTATTGAATCATATTGTACAAAATCTTAGGTTTGTTATTTTTACAGAAAAAGACATATCCAGATTTAACATTCAAGAAAGCAATGGGAAGTGTCAGAAAATCAAAAACTTGGAAGTAAACTCATATGTATTAAATGATATTTTATAAGAACAGAAACAGTTGCCACTTAAAAGAAAATTCCCATTGGCAATCATTGCTTAAAGTGTATAAGACAGTCCACACTGAAGACTACTTAGTAAATTTAGCATAGTTATGTGATAATTGAGATTTTTAGTGGAATAAAATCACTGAACCCCTGTGGCCTGGGATACCACTAGACTAGACATATACATTGAACAGATGAGTGATTTCTCGACAGTGCTTTAAAACACAGAAATTTTAAGGAGTTTTAATAAGTATTTTGGGAATAAAATAGTTCTTCACAGTCAGATTGTGAAATATTACAAGCTAAATTTCTCTGAATAATCCAGAGTAAGCATTAGCAATGTGAGGCTTCTTAGGGTTAAAAAAATTAAGTGTTTAACAGTATTTCCCAAACTCCTTATATATTATTTAAAATTTTACTGAAGTATTGTTGATTTAAAATGTGTTTAATTTCCACTGTAGAGCAATAGTTTATATGTATATATATATATACACTTTTTCATAGCTTTTGTCTTTATCACAGAATATTTACTATATTTCACTGTGCTATACAATAGGACCTTGTTGTTTATCCATCCTATGTATACTAGTCTGCATCTGCTAATCCTAAACTCCCAACTGTATTTCAATACTTTTATATTTAACTAAAAGTGTTTAAAAGTTTAGAGCTTTGTAAGTTATTTAAAGGCAAGCACTCTTTAACAACTATTAGGCCAGAAAATATAATTCCCTAGTAGCTCAGATGGTAAAGAACCCACTTGCAATGCAGGAGACCAGGGTTCAATCCCTGGGTTGGGTAGATCCCCTGGAGAAAGGAATGGCTACCCACTCCAGTATTCTTGTCTGGAGAATTCCATGGACAGAGGAGCTGGTGGGCTATAGTTCATGGGATCACAAAGAGACACAACTGAGTTAATAACACTTTTCTCGTTAGAAAATAGAAATTTTGCATATGCATTCTACTATCTCCTTCTGATTCCATCCTGGCTTTTATGATAAGCACTATAATGTTATGCAAAATAATTATTCCATAGCTTTCCTTCTTTTCAATTATTATTTTTTAAATTCATCTGTGCCCTCTTGTTCTCTCTTATTGTTTAAGTTACTACTTCTATGTCTAAGAAGCCAATTTTTGTGTGAAATTTCCCACAATCTGTGTTTTGCTGGTTGGACTTGATGTTACAATTTAATATGTGTCTGTCACTTGTAATTTTTTTTCCACTGATAATCAGTAATTAGAGTTAAGGTGTAATTAGATTTAATGTCAATGTTTTGGAAAGGTTACTTTATAGATAACATGGTTACTTCAATTAGGAAGAATGTAGTATTTGTCTTTCATGTTGCAATGTCTGCTTCACATGAGGTTCAGTGGTAAAGAATCCACTTGCCAATTCAGGAGACACAGGTTTGATCCCTGGGTTGAGAAGATCCCTTGGAGAAGAAAATGATAACAAACTTCAGTATTCTTGCCTGGGAAATCCCTTGGAAAGAGGAGCCTGGTAGGCTATAACACATGTTGTCATGAAGAGTTGGACACAACTTATTGCACACATACACACATGTTGTGATACTAGCCGCCATGAATTTTCTATTAATTCCTTAGAGATTTGAATGAACAAATTTGCTCTCATTCTCAAATTTCATCTTCACAAAACTAGAGTATATTTTTAAAGAAACTATATTTTATTTCATCCATGTCTTAGTTACCAGGAGACATAGTTAAGAGGAAAGGCAGAATATAGTCTCTCCACTCTTTATTGACTGTTACAGAGTTAATTTTCTAGAATCTGCAAAAGACAAATAAATTAGTTTTCTTTAGTTAAAAATGAAAATTAGTTTCATTTTTAACTGGTGAAATTAAATATATTTGATTTGGTTTGCTGTATTGTACTATTGGGCTTCCCTGGTGGCTCAGATGGGAAAGAATCTGCCCTCAATGCAGACATTGGTTCAGTTCTTGGCTTGGGAAGATCTTCTGGAAAAGAAGATACTCACTCCAGTATTCTTGCCTGGAAAATTCCATGAAAAGAGGAGCATGGTCTGCTACAGCCTGGTCTGTTAGTTGACTGAGCAACTAGCACTTCTACTTCCACTTGCCTTGTAATTATTATTCTCACTGATGTCAAAATTTTTCCATCTTTGGTTATTCCCCCTTTGAACTGGAAGCAGATGGAAGTGGGTATTTCATTCAATTATTTCTTTTAGTGGGAAATTGTATTCTAAGACCTCAATCTGGTTATTAGGAGTGGTTACTGTTTTTAAGAAATATGAATACAAGTCTCCATGAATTCTTACTGATGGATCTTTTCCTACTTTAATTTCTGTATAAATGCTAAATGAATTATTTACTTTGAATGACACAGACACAAGCAGAGACATCACTTCACCAATAAAGGTCTGTATAGTCAAAGCTATGATCTTTCCAGTAGTCATGTACAGATGTGAGACTTGGACCATAAGGAAGGCTGAGTGCCAAAGAATTGATGCTTTCAAAATGTTGTGTTGGAGAAGACTCTTGAGAGTCCCTTGGACTGCAAGGAGCTCAAACTAGTCAATTCTAAAGAAAATCAACCCTGAATATTCATTGAAAGGACTTATGCTAAAGCTGAAGCTCCAATCTTTTGGCCACCTGATGTGAAGAGCCAACTCATTAGAAAAGACCTTGATGCTGGGAAAGATTGAGAACAGGAGGAAAGGGGAAGGACAGAGGATGAGATGGCATTACCAACTCAATGGACATGAGTTTGAGCAAACTACAGGAGACAGTGAAGGAGAGGGAAGTCTGGCGTGCTTCCCCTAGTTAGCAACGGAACAACAACACAGACACAAGTAATAAATAGAACAAAGACTATTCTTTTAACCTATGTTCACTTATTTGGGTGACTTAATTATAAAATTAGTTGAAATTATTTGGGATATATAGTGTTCATACATGCAGAAGGCAATGGCAACTCACTCCAGTACTCTTGCCTGGAAAACCCCATGGATGGAGGAGCCTGGTAGGTTAAGATTTATGGGCTCATTAGGAGTCAGACACGACTGAAGTGACTTAGCAGCAGCAGCAGTGTTCATTCATAAACACACCAAACACATGCTGAGTCTTTACTCTGAGTTAAGACACTTTCAAAGTGATTCTACTGATGTGTTTGCTTATATCAGTATCTCTAATCCTTATTATCAGGATTTGTTACTGTTTAGTAGCTAAGTCACGTCTGACTCTTTGTGACCCCATGGGCTGTAGTACTCCAGGCTTCTCTGTCCTCCAGAATGTTATCAGGATAGAACATAATATACATTAATTATTAGTTCTATGATTGGTTCTATTCTAGGAAATTTTGTGTCTTTTAAATTTAGTATTTTTAGCAGCTCAATAGAGATGCAGTATTATTTACTATCTAATTTAAGGCATTAGAAGCTTAGGAAGCCAATAAATCTTACTGGTTGGAAGAACATGGATAGCATACAAACCTAGGTTTTCTAGCAATGATATGCATGTTCATACTTTAACTCTTTTGCTGCAGTACATTTTTTTTTCTCTACCTTTATTTTGTCATGGTTCAGTTCAGTTCATTTGCTCAGTCATGTCTGACTCTTTGCGACCCCATGAATTGCAGCACGCCAGGTCTCCCTGTCCATCACCAACTCCCAGAGTTCACTCAGACTCATGTCCGTCAAATCAGTGATGCCATCCAGCCATCTCATCCTCGATTGTCCCTTTCTCCTCCTGCCCCCAATCCCTCCCAGGATCAGAGTCTTTTCCAATGAGTCAACTCTTCGCATGAGGTGGCCAAAGTACTGGAGTTTCAGCTTTAGCATCAGTCCTGCCAAAGAAATCCCAGGGCTGATCTTCAGAATGGATTGGTTGGATCTCCTTGCAGTTCATGGGACTCTCAAGAGTCTTCTCCAACACCACAGTTCAAAATCATCAATTCTTTGCACTCAGCTTTCTTCACAGTCCAACTCTCACATTCATACATGACCACTGGAAAAACCATGGCCTTGACTAGATGGGCCTTTGTTGGCAAAGTAATGTCTCTGCTTTTGAATATGCTATCTAGGTTGATCATAACTTTTCTTCCAAGGAGTAAGTGTCTTTTCATGCCTGCAGTCACCATCTGCAGGGATTTTGGAACTCCCCAAAATAAAGTCTGACACTGTGTCCACTGTTTCTCCATCTATTTCACATGAAGTGATGGGCTCCAAAATCATTGCAGATGGTGACAGCAGCCATGAAATTAAAAGGCGCTTACTCCTTGGAAGAAAAGTTATGACCAACCGAGATAGCATATTCAAAAGCAGACAGATTACTTTGCTAAGGTCCATCTAGTCAAGACCATGGTTTTTCCAGTAGTTATGTATAGATGTGAGAGGTGTACTGTGAAGAGGGCTGAGCGCTGAAGAATTGATGCTTTTGAACTGTGGTATTGGAGAAGACTCTTGAGAGTCCCTTGGACTGCAAGGAGATCCAACCAGTCCATTCTGAAGGAGATCAGACCTGGGATTTCTTTGGCAGGAATGATGCTAAAGCTGAAACTCCAGTACTTTGGCCACCTTATGTGAAGAGTTGACTCATTGGAAAATACTTTGATGCTGGGAGGGATTGGGGGCAGGAGAAGAAAGGGATGATCGAGGATGAGATGGCTGGATGGTATCACAGACTCGATGGACATGAGTCTGGGTGAACTCCAGGAGATGGTGATGGACAGGGAGGCCTGACGTGCTGCGATTCATGGGTTCGCAAAGAGTCAGATATGACTGAGCGACTGAACTGAACTGAACTGATGGGGCCAGATGCCATGATCTTTGTTTTCTGAATGTTGAGCTTTAAGCCAACTTTTTCACTCTCCACTTTCACTTTCATCAAGAGGCTTTTTAGATCCTCTTCAATTTCTGCCATAAAGGTGGTGTCATTTGCATATCTGAGGTTATTGATATTTCTCCCGGCAATCTTGATTCCGCTTGTGCTTCTTCCAGCACAGCGTTTCTCATGATGTATTCAGCATATAAGTTAAATAAGCAGGGTAACAATATACAGCCTTGACGTACTCCTTTTCCTATTTGGAACCAGTCTGTCGTTCTATGTCCAGTTCTAGTTGTTGCTTCCTGACCTGCAGATAGGTTTCTCAAGAGGCAGGTCAGGTGGTCTGGTATTCCCATCTCTTTCAGAATTTTCCACAGTTTATTGTGATCCACACAGTCAAAAGCTTTGTCATAGTCAATAAAGCAGAAATAGATGTTTTTCTGGAACTCTCTTGCTTTTTCCATGATCCAGCAGATGTTGGCAATTTGATCTCTTTTCCTCTACCTTTTTCTAAAACCAGCTTGAACATCTGGAAGTTCGTGATTCACATATTGCTGAAGCTTGGCTTGGAGAATGTTGAGCATTACTTTGCTAACATGTGAGATGAGTGCAATTGTGTAGTTTGTCATGGTAGTTATCATTACTTCTTCACACAAGGAAAATTGCTTATAATCAGTATTAGTTAGCTATTCCTGTGTTAATGTAGAATAACAAAATAATCCCAATATCTCAGTGACTATTATGAACACACATTCACTTTTTGTTCTTGTGTTTATAAGTTGTCCAGAGGTAACTCCTGTCCATACTGCATGTTGAATTCTCTACCAAAATATATCTCTCATTTCAAAGTCTGATTTAGGAACTTGAGGCTACCTGGGCCAAATGGAGTGGACAACGGCAGGGTAGGATGGGTATATATCCAAATATATACTATATATATATTTTTAATATAGGTACATTTATTTATATTACATTAAATATGTAATATATATCACAAATTATAATTATATAATATATATATAATCCTGTAAGTTCTACACATATATTAATTGAATATTTAGCATCCACTAGGAATCATGCTGAATCATTTAAATATAAATCCTCATAACAAACTCATACAGTGGAAAATAATCTTTATCCTTCTTTCTGTCATTCTTTCTTCTTCTTTTGTTTCTTTCTAATAAATGGGCATTGAGGTTCAGAGGTATTATGTAGCTTGCTCAAGTTCATGTGATTATTGAATAATAAGCTGGGATATGAACACAGTAAAGATGGAGAATTTGATAACACAGAAGACAAGGAGGAATAATTACAGAAGCAGAGTACTTCAGTGAATGGGATAGAATAAATCCAGTTTCTTGAACTAAAGGAGATCAAACCAGTCAATCCTAAAGGGAATCAACTCTGAATATTCTTTGAAAGAACTGATGCTGTAGCTGAAGTTGTAATACTTTGGCCACCTGATTTAAATGTCCAACTCATTGGAAAAGACTCTGAAGCTGGGGAAGACTGAAGGCAAAGGGAGAAGGAGGTAGCAGAGTAAGAGTTGGTTAGATAGTATCACCAACTTAATGGACATGAATCTGAGCAAACTCTGGAAGATAGTGAAGGACAGAGAAACATGGTGCGTGGCAGTCCATGGAGTCAGAGTTGGACACAACTTGACAACTGAACAGCAATAAAAAATAAAGGGACTCAATTTAGATGTGAACACAGGCAGTTTATATTTTATTTTTTAAAATTTATATAAATTTATTATTTTTTATAAACAAATATTTTATTGACATATAACAACTACAACACTATATCATTTCCAGGTACATAGCATATTCAATATTTCTATATACTACAAAATTATTATTACAATGAGTCTAAATATGATCTATCACCATACAAAGTTATTAAAATATTATTGACTATACTCTCCATGCTGTACATCATCCCTGTGGCTCATTTATTCTGTAACTAAAAGTTTGTTCCTCTTAATCTGCCTCACCTATTTCAATCATAGATACAGAGAACAGACAGATGACTTCCAGAGGGAAGGGGTTTGTTTATTTTTGCTTTTGTTTCCCTTGCTTGAGAGGACAGATCATTGATAAGATTAATGTCTAAAAAGTATACCTCCTATGTTTTCTTATAGAAGTTTTGTGATTTGAGGTCTTACATATGATTTTTTAATCCATTTTGACTTCTGTGTTAGTGTGAGAAAGTGGTCCAGTTTAATTCTTTTGAATGTAGGTGTCCAGTTTTCCCAAGACTATTTACTGAAGAGACTTTTCTCTGTTGTACATTCTTGACTCCTTTATTTGTAGATTGATTGAACATATAAGTGTGGGTTTATTTCTAAACTCTCTATTCTGTTACATTGATCTCTATGCCTGCTTTCTTCCATTATCTTGCTTTTGGTGTGTAGTTTTGATTACCATGACACTGCAGTATAATCAGGGAGCATGACACCATCACATTTGTTCTTTCTCAAGACTGTTTTGGCTATGTGGGGTCTTTTAAGTTGCCATACAAATTTTATAATTATTTCTTATAGTTCTGTGAAAAATGTTATTTAATATCTCAATAGTGATTGTAGATTGCCTTGAGGACTATGGCATCCTTGTCTTATTGCTGATCTTAGAGGAAATGCTCTCAGCTTTTCACCATTGAATACAATATTAGCTTATGGGGTTGTTATATATATCCTTTAACTATTTGAATAAATGTTCTCTCCAAATCCACTTTGTAACATATTTGTATCATAAATGGGATGCTGAATTTTTAAGCTTTTTATGAATTTTGATGGTCATATAATCTTTAGTCTTCAATTTGTTAATATGATTTATCATATTGATTGATTTGTGGATATGAACCATCCTCCTATCCATAAGATAAATCCCCCTCAATAAATGTGCATAATTATTTTGCTGATCTTAGAGGAAATGCTCTCAGCTTTTCACCATTGAATACAATATTAGCTTATGGGGTTGTTATATATATCCTTTAACTATTTGAATAAATGTTCTCTCCAAATCCACTTTGTAACATATTTGTATCATAAATGGGATGCTGAATTTTTAAGCTTTTTATGAATTTTGATGGTCATATAATCTTTAGTCTTCAATTTGTTAATATGATTTATCATATTGATTGATTTGTGGATATGAACCATCCTCCTATCCATAAGATAAATCCCCCTCAGTTTATATTTTAAAAAATGAAGTGAAGAAAGAGCCTACGTATGTGCAGATGCAGGTAAGTTGTAACATTTAATGTGAAATTTCTCTGATTGCTCCTATTAAACAAGCTCATCAACTAAGTGAAGAGCTGGGGAAGGAGGTGAGACTTTAAAGAGATGATTAAAGATGCAAAATTATTTGGGAAGGTAAAGACTAAATTAACTTTAAAAAATCATGTTTGTAAGGCAAGACTAAGAGCTTGTCATCATGTGTTTTCTCCTGTCTTACTCAACACAGGTAAAAGTAAAAAGTAGATAGGATATTAGATTTCAACAGCATTTTGTTTTTGCCTAGAGAGTGAAATAAGGAGAAAATCACAAAGAAAGAGAAAAAAAAATGTGAGTAAAGGAAATATCATTGATGACTGCTCTTAGAGTCAAAGCTAGGTAAGAAGAAAAGAAAAAAAATCATTATTAATCATAAAATTTAAACCAAGTAAGAAAGATAAAAAAGCATAAGCTTTCAGAGTCAAATATGAAGGGACAAATGCACTGGAGTTCTTGATGTGTTAGAGGAATTTGGGAGCTGAGAGGAACAGACAAAGAAAGTGAAATTATTGGGATAGGGTGTGGGAGGCTAACATGCTAGAAATTGAGATGATGGAGGGTACACTTCTAGGCACTTTGGATTAGGATGTACTCAGACTCCTTTCCCATGTATCTTATGCCACCTTTTATGAAATACCCTATTTAATTCTCTTTTTCATCTCCCATTCTGACCATATATATCCTCAATGCACAGTTCAAATTTTCCTCTACCAAACCATTAATTATAACATATTCAACAGTGATTCTTGTCTGCCTAAAAGCATTTTAGCAATGAAAGTTGTTGCCACACAATGCAGTCCTATAATAAATAAACTGCTATGTCTGGATTTTCTTTGGTAGTTTTATGATTGCAATATCATTTCTTTATGCATGTATCTCCATCACTCTTATAAAATATTTAATGAAGTCTTGTCAAGGAATAAAATTAACCAATGATAACTATCTTGATTTCATATGTCTCATTTAATAAAGTGTCCTTTGTGAAGCCATATCTTGTGGCCACTTACTAGGTATGTAATCTTAGATTTATCTCTGAACTTCTGTAAGACTAAGGACACAGTTCACATAAGATAATTGGTAGTTAACTAGATACAATATATGACAACAGTGAACATTTTAAATAAGTTTCACTGGGCCTAAAAGAAGTAATGCATGTATTAGTAAGAAAAAAGAAGAATCATTTATGTCTTACTCTATTTTTACATAGAAGAAGATCTTAAATCCAATCTATTATTCTTACTTGAAAGTTATTTTATGTCCAATAATGAATAGCTTTTCAAAGCAATCATTGAGCATGGTGATTTTTTCACTCTGCACATTTGTTTCTCATAAAGCATAAGATGAAATTTCTAAATGTCTCTATCGGTCTTGATCATTACACAGGGTATCATTAAAGCCATAAAATGTTAACCCACTGTGTAATCATATTCAGATGCATTCCAGCATACATTTCACAGAATGTTGAAGATAAATTTAGTAAAATGTAGGAATTTGTGATTTTAAATCACTAAACACTAAAATAAAGCACCTTGATCTTCTAAAATAGAAAGCTTAGTATAACTAAATCACATACATAATTTTTTATGATATTACTAGTTAAATAATCAATATTACATTGATATAGTCACTCTGCTGTATCTGACTCTTTGTGACCCCATGGACTATAGCTTGTCAGACTCCTCTGTCCAGGGGGACTCTCCAGGGAAGAATATTGGAGGGGACTGCCATGCCCCATTCCAAGTGATCTTCCTAACCCAGGGATTGAACTCAGGTTTCCCACATTGAAGGCAGATTCTTTACCATTTGAGCCACCAGGGGAAGCCACAATATATGACATATTCTGTAAAAAACCTAGGTCAATAGCAATAATATCAATATAGTATCAATCAGGACCAATAGAGACATTAAGGAATTTCATCTTATGTATTATGAGAAACAAATGTGCAGAATGAAATCACCAGGTCAGTGATTGCTTTGAAAAGCTATTCATTACTGGGCATAGCATAACTTTCAAGTAGGAGTCATTGATTGACTTTAAAATCTTTCTCTACATAAAAAGACAGTAGGACATAAACGATTGTTCTTTTCTCTTATCAATGCATGCATTACTTCTCTTAGGCTCAATAAAATTTATTTAAGGTGTTCATTATCTTTTTTAACATTTGACAGATGTCCACCATATGAGACAAATGTTGATTCCACTGAAGTCCCAATGGGGCTTTCTGGTAGTATGTAGGTACTTTATTGAATTATTGATAATAAATCAATAATTCTAACCTAAAATTTGAATTTATTTAAGAACACTATAGTGGTTGTTCCAATACTCAGCACTTTGCTCCTTAAACAAGATATCTGAGAAATTCTACTCTTGTATTTTCCATTCTACTATACTCCCACGAATATGGACATTAACAGTCAATGCTAAGACCCTCTTGCTTAAATTGTTTGAAAATACTAAGTGTGGTAAAATATGATTTTATCTTCTAGGCATGGATTATGTATTCTTACTCCCTGAGTTCCCACTTTCTTAACCTTACATCTTATCTGTCTAGTAACTTTTACCTTCCAAATTTCAAAACTATAATTTTCAGTTTATTCCTGCTTGTCAACTTCTACAAACTAAAGTGATTAAAAATAAAATATGCCATGACTCATGACCTCAAAATACTTAATATGCAGGGGGAAAAGAGTTAACTATGAGTAACATATATTCAATTCAAAGTTGCTATTGTACAGTTGGTAAGTTGCATATGACTCTTTGAGAACCCCATGAACTACTGCACACCATACTTTCCTGTCCTTCACTATCTCCTGGAGTTTTCTCAAATTCATGTCCACTGAGTCAGTGATGCTATCTAACCATCTCATCCTCTGATACCCTCTTCTCTATTTGCCGTCAATCTTTTCGAGTGTCGAGATCTTTTGTAATGAGTCAGCTCTTCACAAGTGGCAAAAGTATTGGCGCTTTAGATTCATCATCATCTTTCCAATGAATATTCAGAGTTGATTTTCATTAGGATTGACTGGTCTAATCTCCTTGCATCCCCATAGAGGGGAGAAATTTGGCTAGTTAATAGCCAATGACTGAAGTAAGACTTCCTATAAAAATTGCTTATAGCAAAATAAATAAAATTAGAAGCATTCCTAATATGGCATTGCTGGGAGAGTAAAACCTTATGGAGCTTGTTGGGTTTCTTTCTTTTATTTGAAAGAGTTAAACATTAATTTTAAGTGGCCCATATAGAATTTGCTAACTATATTTCAACACCAGAAATAAGCACTAAAATAGTATACTAAGAGATACAGTCATAAGTCAGTAAAAAAATTAAAATGGAATTTGGAAAATTCAAATAACCCCAAATAACTCACTACCCCTGACATCCACAAAGGAAAATAAAGAGAATAATGGCAAAGTAATTTTGAAAGAATTAATCATTGAAGTTTGATCAGATTTTTCTCTAAGTGTTGGCACATATGCTGATGGTTTCTGCTATGGGCTGAATATTCAGCGTCCTAACCCTCCCCCACAAATTCACATGTTGAAGACTTCATGCCAAATTTTTCTCTAGAAGAACACATTTATTATAAAGAATTGGCTCCTGCAATTGTAGGGACAGAAAAGTCCTAAATTTTTAGGGAAGGCCACAAAGCTGAAAATTCTGAAAATAATTGTAGTCTTAAACCTGAAGACAGTTTGGAATCAGATTTCCTGCCTTCTTTTCTAGTAAGGAGTTAACTGATAATACACATTGTGGAGGTTAATTTGCTTCACTAAAAGACTACTGCTTTGAATATTATCACAACTAAAAAAATGCCTTTTCAGCAACATCCAGATTGGTGTTCTGCCAAACAAATGGGTACCATAGCCTGGTCAGGTTCCAATATAAAATTAACCATTATAATAAGAAATATTTTTAGAGTTTTTTTTTTTTTTAAATAATAGGCATTTGGACAGGAGTTAGGTGTCACTGAGGGTTTGTTTTTTTTTTAATTGGAGGCTAATACTTTACAATATTGTACTGGTTTTGCCATACATCAACATGAATCCGCCTAGAGATTTTTTAAATTGAATTTTAGATTCAACATTTTTGGTGCTAGTGTAATCAGGTTGAGTTCCATATATAATAATGTATGCATATGGAATGGGACAGTATTGAAATAAATCTTTGACAAAATCATATATGTTGCTCTTGGATTATTGTATAACCCATATTTGATATTGGAGTTAAAAGTAAACAACAGCTCTGCATTAAAGCTCGTGAGCTGATAATATAGACAGAGAACATACTTGATTTGAAGTATACTCTGTTGCTATCTTGCTGTTGTTTATATATGCATCTTTATTTGACATATACTTGTCATTGGAAAATTCCATGCTGGTGTTGCTGCTGCTAAGTCACTTCAGTCGTGTCTGACTCTGTGAGACCCCGTAGATGGCAGCCCACAGGGCTTCCCCGTCCCTGGAATTCTCCAGGCAAGAACACTGGAGTGGGTTGCCATTTCCTTCTCCAATGCACGAAAGTGAAAAATGCAAGTGAGGTCGTGAAGTCGCTCAGTCGTGTCTGACTCTTAGCGACCCCATGGACTGTAGCCCACCAGGCTCCTCCATCCATGGGATTTTCCAGGCCAAAGTACTGGAGTGGGGGTGCCATTGCCTTCTCCAGGATGTTGCTGCTGCTAAGTCACTTCAGTCGTGTCTGACTCTGTGAGACCCCGTAGATGGCAGCCCACAGGGCTTCCCCGTCCCTGGAATTCTCCAGGCAAGAACACTGGAGTGGGTTGCCATTTCCTTCTCCAATGCACGAAAGTGAAAAATGCAAGTGAGGTCGTGAAGTCGCTCAGTCGTGTCTGACTCTTAGCGACCCCATGGACTGTAGCCCACCAGGCTCCTCCATCCATGGGATTTTCCAGGCCAAAGTACTGGAGTGGGGGTGCCATTGCCTTCTCCAGGAAAATTCCATAGTTCTCCACAAATGCAATACTTTCTACTCTTCATTGATCAGTGAGGGAACTGAACACTTAGATAAAAGTTTTCAAGGCTATATAATCATGATGTTTGTGTGACATTTTCCATAAACTCAAAACTAGATTCAATTCCAAAGGGCATTGTGAAAACCATATTCTAATCAGATGGTTTGGGGAAATATAATGTGAAGAACTAATAAAACACATTTTTAATGAACTATGTGAGATAGTATTATGGATATTTTCTTTTTACACTCTAGCCTTTAATGTCTATATATTGAGATCCAATTAAAATGATCATAGAAACATGAAAGCACAAATCCTTGGTATTCTAAAGTATTGAAAGTC
>SJXQ01001359.1:85334-170828 GCA_006408695.1 Aepyceros melampus | reverse complement strand
AGGAGAAATATCAATAACCTCAGATATGCAGATGACACCACCCTTATGGCAGAAAGTGAAGAGGAGCTAAAAAGCCTCTTGTTGAAAGTGAAAGAGGAGAGTAAAAATGTTGGCTTAAAGCTCAACATTCAGAAAACAAAGATCATGGCATTCCATCACTTCATGGGAAATAGATGGGGAAACAGTGGAAAGAATGTCAGACTTTATTTTTTCGGGCTCCAAAATCACTGCAGATGGTGACTGCAGCCATGAAATTAAAAGACGCTTACTCCTTGGAAGGAATTTTATGACCAACCTAGATAGCATATTCAAAAGCAGAGACATTACTTTGCCGACTAAGGTCCGTCTAGTCAAGGCTATGATTTTTCCAGTAGTCATGAATGGATGTGAGAGTTGGACTGTGAAGAAAGCTGAGCGCTGAAGAATTGATGCTTTTGAACTGTGGTGTTGGAGAAGACTCTTGAGAGTCCCTTGGACTGCAAGGAGATCCAACCAGTCCATTCTAAAGGAAATCAATCCTAAGTATTCATTGGAAGGACTGATGCTGAAGCTGAAACTCCAATACTCTGGCCACCTCATGTGAAGAGTTGACTCATTGGAAAAGACCCTGATGCTGGGTAAGATTGAGGGCAGGAAGAGAAGGGAACAGCAGAGGATGAGATGGTTGGATGACATCACCGACTCGATGGACATGGGTGTGGGTGGACTCCAGGAGTTGGTGATGAATGGGGAGGCTTGGCGTGCTGGGGTTCATGGGGTTGCAGAGAGTCAGACACGACTGAGCGACTGAACGAAACTGAACTACTGTGTAGAAAATGGAAAAACAACAAGGACCTGCTGTGTGGCACAGAGAACTGTAATCAGTATCTTGTAAGAATCTATAATGGAAAGGAATCTAGAAAAGAGTACATATGTATGTATATAACAGAATCACTCTGCACCTGAAACTAACAACATTGTAAATGAACCATACTTCAATAGAAACAGTTAAAAAATTAGGGGTATGAAAACGATCATTGGAAGTAAGCTCTCTGTATTCACAGTCTGGGCATATATGGTTAAGAGGAAAGATAGGCTTTACCTTGCAAAGCTAAAATCTGAGCTTGGTGTCAAGTCCAGGTATGACATTCCTATTGGAAGCCATACTTATATTTTCTTACAAAGTGCTTTTGAAAATAAAACATTAGCATAATTGTAATAGTTGATCTCACTATTACCATAGTCCTTGACCCATAGAAGACAGTTGGTTACACAAATCTTATTTTTTTAAGAAACACAATTGAGCCTTTTAGAGGGAAGGGAATTTTTGGTTGTCCAACTAAGTGGATGATCTGTTTTTAGGAGCAGAAGCCAGTTCAATATCCATGATATTCAGTGACCGACATTTTAGAGTATTAGCCACCTGATACATTATAATCCAAAATTGCCAGTTTAAGAAAAAAAAAAAAAGCTTTTATCATTAGCATAAAGCATTCCACAAAGCTTTAAAAATTGGTTGTTTTATATAATTTGAGGTGTTGCTGAAATTCACTGATTCCAATGTGACAGTGCAGAATTGAATTGGAGGCATGCATAATCTTCCTCTTAGAAATCTAAATCTATTTCTGCTTTATTGACTATGCCAAAGCCTTTGACTGTGTGGATAAACTGTGGACAATTCTGAGAGAGATGGGAATACCAGAGCACCTGATCTGCCTCTTGAGAAATCTGTATGCAGGTCAGGAGGCAACAGTTAGAACTGGACATGGAACAATAGACTGGTTCCAAATAGGAATAGGAGTACAGTATACAGTCAAGGCTGTATATTGTCACCCTGCTCATTTAACTTATATGCAGAGTACATCATGAGAAACGCTGGACTGGAAGAAGCACAAGCTGGAATCAAGATTGCGGGGAGAAATATCAATAACCTCAGATATGCAGATGACACCACCCTTATGGCAGAAAGTGAAGAGGAACTAAAGAGCCACTTGATGAAAGTGAAAGAGGAGAGTGAAAACGTTGGCTTAAAGCTCAACATTCAGAAAACAAAGATCATGGCATCTGGTCCCATCACTTCATGGGAAATAGATGGGGAAACAGTAGAAACAGTGTCAGACTTTATTTCTTTGCGCTCCAAAATCACTGCAGATGGTGACTGCAGCCATGAAATTAAAAGACGCTCACTTGAAAGAAAAGTTATGACCAACCTAGATAGTATATTCAAAAGCAGAGCCATTACTTTGCCGACTAAGGTCCGTCTAGTCAAGGCTATGGTTTTTCCTGTGGTCATGTATGGATGTGAGAGTTGGACTGTGAAGAAGGCTGAGCACCGAAGAATTGATCCTTTTGAACTGTGGTGTTGGAGAAGACTCTTGAGAGTCCCTTGGACTGCAAGGAGATCCAACCAGTCCATTCTGAGGGAGATCAACCCTGGGATTTCTTTGGAAGGAATGATGCTGAAGCTGAAACTCCAGTACTTTGGCCACCTCATGCGAAGAGTTGACTCATTGGAAAAGACTCTGATGCTGGGAGGGATTGGGAGCAGGAGGAGAAGGGGACGACCGAGGATGACATGTCTGGATGGCATCACAGACTCGATGGCGTGAGTCTGAGTGAACTCTGGGAGTTGGTGATGGACAGGGAGGTCTGGCGTGCTGTGATTCATGGGGTCGCAAAGAGTTGGACACGACTGAGTGACTGAACTGAACAGAAATCTAAACTAGTTATAATTTCAAATTTTTGTGCAATTAGATTAAATCATAATGAATTAGATTAATTAAATCAAATTAAATCTCCAATTAAAAAAGAAGGTAGGCTTTAATCACGTTTGTGCTAAGTCGCTTCAGTTGTGTCCATCTCTGTGCAACCCTATGGACTGTAGCCCACCAGGCTCCTCTGCCTATGGGATTCTCCAGGCAAGAATACTGGATTGGATTGCCATGCCCTTCTCCAAGGGATCTTCCTGACCCTGGGATCAAACCAGTGTGTCTTACATCTAACCTGCATTGGCAGACAGATTCTTTACCACTAGTGATACCCGAGGGCTTCCCTGGTAGTTCAGCTGGTAAAGAGTCCATCTATAATGTGAGAGACCCCAGTTCAATCTCTCGGTTGGGAAGATCCCCTGGAGAAGGGAAAGGCTACCCACTCCACCGCTTGTCTTTCGTAGTCACATACATGTTCAGCGTAGCAATAAAAGCAAAGGATTTAATCCCAACACAGATGAATCTCCAACATACTCTACTAAGCCAGAGAAGTCAGACTCACAAGATGACCTAACACGTGATTCCTTTTGTATGACATCCTACTGATGCTGCTGCTGCTAAGTCACTTCAGTTGTGTCCGACTCTGTGCAACCCCATAGATGACAGCCCACCAGGCTCCCCCGTCCCTGAGATTCTCCAGGCAAGAACACTGGAGTGGGTTGCCATTTCCTTCTCCAATGCATGAAAGTGAAAAGTCAAAGTGAAGTCGCTCAGTCGTGTCTGACTCTTCACGACCCCATGCACTGCAGCCTACCAGGCTCCTCCGTCCATGGGATTTTCCAGGCAAGAGTACTGGAGTGGGGTGCCATCCCCTTCTCTGATGTGACATCCTGGAAAAGGTTAAATTGTAGGAGCAGAAACAGATCCTTGATTTTTTTTGATCTCTTGGGAGTTGGAGTTGGGGGTGCAGGAAGAAGTTGACTTCAGAGGAGCATGAGGGAATTTGGGGGACGATGATGGAGCAGTTCCATGCCCTGACTATGATGTATGGTTATACAACTGCATGCATTTGTTAAAACTGACAGAACCAGGCCATAAAAAGGGTTTTGTTTTCTTTTAACTGTATGTAAACCTTGCTTGAGAAATGTCTGGGCTCCCTGTCAACCATGTGATGTCTTGCAAAGTTTAGGGTCCACCATTGTCCATCCAGGCTCCATCCACTTTCCTCTTTGAATTAATGTTAGACTCTTCACAGACTTCCCTGGTGGCTCAGATAGTAGTGTCTGTCTACAATGCGAGAGACCCAGGTTCAATCCCTGGGTTGGGAAGATCCCCTGGAGAAGGAAATGGAAATCCACTCCAGTATATTGCCTGGAAAATCCCACGGACAGAGGAGCCTGGAAGGCTGCAGTCCATGGGGTCGCAAAGAGTCGGACCCAACTGAGCGACTTCACTTAGACTCTTCACACACAGCTTCTTTTTCAGCAAGCAGAAGTCTTGGTTTTCCCTTTATCTGTGACTGTATTCTGTCTTTATTGATTTCTCTGTTTAGGAAGCAGGCGTGGTCCAGGGCAAGTTCATTTAGGTTGTATGTATTATACACGCAACAGCCCCAAGAGATCAGTATGCCTGTGTGCTCAGCAGCTTCAGTCATGTCCGACTCTTTGCGACCTCATGGACTGTAGCCCGCCAGGCGCCTCTGTCCATGGGATTCTTCAGGCAAGAACACTGGAGTGGGTTGCCATTTCCTCCTCCAGGGGATCTTCCGCACCCAGGGATCGAACCCTTATCTCTTGCCTCTCCAGCATTGGTGCTTTACCACTAGTGCCACCTGGGAAGCCCTAACATCAGTTCAGTTATTCCCGATTTCCTGATTAAGAAGTAGTTTCATGTTTTCTGTTGAGGCGGTCCGAGCGTGGGTTGGAAAAGAATTTCTAGACCAGGGCTCCTCAGAAGGCAGTGAGTTAAGAACAAAGAGAAGAGATAATGAGCCCACTGCCAGCACAGTGGGCCAGCCTGACAGACCAGGGAGAGCCAGCGGGACACTGTTAGAACAGCTGGCGGTCTCAAGGGAGAGCCGATGCTTTTCGTGGTTTAGTAGCCAATTTCTATAGCCTCAAGACAAAGAAAATTCTGCTAAAAGGTTGGCATTAGGTGATTAGTTAGGGTGTGAAAGGGTGACTACTGGGTTGGGCGTTTTTGCCTGGTTTGGGTTCAGGAAGCCTCCTAGTGATGACTGGGGGGCTTTCGGCAACAGTTACAAAGGGGCTCAGCTTCAGAGGGTTGTGGGTTCCACTTCTGTGGCTTTGGTACAAGCCCTTCCTTCTATAGCCCTGGGGCAGGACTCCACATTTTCTTCAAATAATTTGCCCATGCTCACACGAGAGCTGAAATGGTAGACCAGCACTCCAATCTTGGTATAGTTGATATGATGAATGTCTGGCTACAGCTTCCTGATTATTTTGCCTTGTGTTAAGTACTCCCAGGTTTTCATTTAATGACCCAGTGTCCATTAGACTACTGCTTAACAGAGACCCCCACTCAGGAGGCCTAAACCATAAACAGAGTTTACCGGCTTGTGAATCTCAGAGTCTGTATGAATGTGGACTTTGATAAGTTTCAAGCCACTGACTCAATAACATCTTGACAGACCAACTTTCATTCTGCCACTGTCATTTCATATAGGCTGTTAGCCTGATATCTTCATTCTAAGGCCGGATATTCTTTGTGAACCCAAGACAACAGCCAACATCAACTGACGCTTCTTTCTCCAAGCCCTCCACTTCTTCCTTCACGTCTCATTCAACCGCATGCCCAACTCTGGAATGATTATTGTAGACACAGGGTTGCATACATTTAGCTGGCTTAAGCCAATCCCAAACATAACCTCAAGGCTGGGAAATACATTTCTGTTCAGGAGGAGAGTGTGGTTAATGGGGAAGCTTTCAAAGGATCTGCTACATATTCAAGCCCGACCAGAAAGCTAACTTACTGGCCAAAAATATGTTTCCTATTATCTGTGTATGTGTTGTCAGTGACTTATTTGCATAGGCTCAGACAGAATGGGAAGATGCCGTGTCAAATGTCAGCCCCTGTGGTCAGTTTCAGGAGGGGCACCCTGAACCTGTTGGGGTGTCATCACTTCCTCAGTTATGACGGAGGGCCCAGGGCTAAGAGAGTAGCTCAGGAGTGTGGTGGCTGGTGGGTGCTTGAGGGACCTTCCTTTTAAACTGAAGCAGTGTTATGAGTCACCACATCGCTTCTTTCTGAATCCACAAGCATCTGAAGCCTTCCCTGGATATAATTCTGGTGAGAATGGAAAAAAGAGAGTTGTGGCCACTTTTGTACAATAATTAGAATAAACATTTATTTAGTGTTTTATGCAGCTTATATTTATGGGATTTAGAAGCAAACAATGTGGAGATGGCCAAGTCCTGAGTTAAAATGCAGTTTCCTCAAACCACATTCCATTACCCAAAGATCTCCTGCATTTGGTATGCATTCTAGATCCAGTTGGGTTTAGCTAACTTACAATGTTGTGTTAGTTGCTGGTGTACAGCAAAGCGATTCAGTTATACACATACACACATATTCCTTTCCGTATTTTTTTCCACTGTGGTTTATTACAAAATGTTGAATATAGTTCCCTGTGCTATACAGTGGGACCTTGCATTTTTCAGTTCAGCTCAGTTCAGTCGCTCAGTCGTGTCCGACTCTTTGCGACCCATGATTCGTAGCACGCCAGGCCTCCCTGTCCATCACCAACTCCCGGAGTTCACTCAGACTCACGTCCATCGAGTCCGTGATGCCATCCAGACATCTCATCCTCGGTCATCCCCTTCTCCTCCTGCCCCCAATCCCTCCCAGCATCAGGGTCTTTTCCAATGAGTCAACTCTTCACATGAGGTGGCCAAAGTACTGGAGTTTCAGCTTTAGCATCATTCCTTCCGAAGAAATCCCAGGGTTGATCTCCTTCAGAATGGATGGTTGGATCTCCTTGCAGTCCAAGGGACTCTCAAGAGTCTTCTCCAACACCACAGTTCAAAAGCATCAATTCTTCAGCGCTCAGCCTTCTTCACAGTCCAACTCTCACATCCATACATGACCACAGGAAATATCCATTCTATATACGATAGTTTGCATCCGCCAGTCACAAGCTCCCACCCCTCCCCCTTCCCCTGATAACCACGAGTCTGTTCTCTGTGTGAGTCCATTCCTGTTTCATAGGTAAGTTCATTTGTGTCATAGTTTAGGTCTCACTTACAGTTGACGTCATGTGGTATTTGTCTTTCTGACTTACTTTGCTCAGCATGATCATCTCTAGATCCACCCATGTAGCTGCAGATGGCATGATTCCATTCTTTCTATGGCTGAGTAATATCCCACGGTATGTGTGGACCACATCTTCTTTATCCCTTCATCTGTCCATGGGCATTTAGGTTGCTTCCGTGTCTTGGCTGTGGTGAACAGTGCTGCTGGGAGCACTGGGGTGCATGTGAGATGGCGTTTATGATCTTTCACTCTGAATTTGTCACAGAGACATCTAACCGTCCCCCAATATCTGTCCTTCATTTTTTCTGCAACAATAATAGATAAAGAATAACAGACTAAAGAGCTACACTTCCCAGTCTCCTTTAAAAGATACACGATCACAACTAAGTTTTGTTCAATGGGATGCAGCAAATGTAATGTGGACAACTTCTAGGAAGCATCCTTAAAGGAAGTGTGTGGTTTTTCTCCTCTTTCATCCTTCCTTCCGGCTGGAACTGGGCTCACTGTCTTGGGTCAGAAGGTGAGAATTGTGTGCTGAGGTTGCTGGGCAACAAGATAGAAGGCACTGGGGTCTTGGTGAGAAGGGGTGATCCTCCCAGGCCTGAACCACCTGTGTTTATGTGAGAGAGAAGTAAGCTATCATTCACAGGCCCTTCTAATGCTGGCTTTCTGTCATTTGCTCCTAAATGTAATAGAAATAATAGCTGATGGTTATAACCATGCCTGGCACCCAGGAGGCTTCTATAATTGAACCTAGGCCGTCTGGCTTCCAGAGTCCCTGCTCTTAATCTCTGTGCTGTCTTGAGTTAATACAAATACCACCCAACAGACTCTGCTGGAGGACCCGTGGAGGAGGAGTTTAGGTCTAGAGACAGCCCTGAGGAAGTTACTAGATTGAAGCCTCGTTCCAAAATTGCTTCTGATGAATCTAATGCAAATAACTGGGACCATCTGGATTAAATTGCCATTAAAATAGACACATGGGTTTAAAAGTTGAGAGCGAAGCGTGTGGCCAAATGCACAGTGTGTCTCCTTCAGCTTGGAAGGTTGGCTTGTCGGCCTGAAATGTTGTAGGACCCGAGAACACGGAGGTTCATCTATTTCTAATTAATCGGGTTTCGTGGTGCTTTTGGAGGATCTTTCGCCAAATGACAGATGAGGAGGGAGCCACGGCCAGGACCTTCTCTCTCTTAGGCTCCCGAAGGCAGCTGTATCTTCAGTGTTTCCAAATCTAATTTATTGTTGTAACCTGAGCAAGTTACTTTCTTGTCAGTAGAGTATTTTTCTTGTTCCTGTTCCAGGGTTTCATACTTGACAATCTCTCACAAGTCTTTCTAAGCTGGGACAAGCAATCTCAAATCAGATAAAAATGAAAGGATTCATATTCACATTCGAAGCAACAGAGGCCTGGAAAAATTTTATGCTCATTCTTCTTGGGCATTGCAAATTTGTTTGTTCATTCATTCAGTGACTCATAAGCAAGCATTTGCTGAATTCTGACTATTAGTAACATGACTTTGGACAAATTACTTCCCATACATTGTAAATTTGGAACAAATTTCCAATAGATTAAAAGCATATATAGTAAGTGATAAGTGAAGTCGCTCAGTCGTGTCTGACTCTTTGCGACCCCATGGACTGTAGCCTACCAGGCTCCTCTGTCCATGGGATTTTCCAGGCAAATAGTACTGGAGTAGATTGCCATTTCCTTCTCCAGGGAATCTTCCCAACCCAGGGATCGAACCCGGGTCTCCCAATTGTAGACAGACGCTTTACCATCTGAGCCACCAGGGAAGTCTTTGAAAATGATAGTTTTAGTTATTATTACCATTATTTTCAAAGCCTGTGCTACTCAATGGAAACAATTAGCACAGAGCTAGAAAATATAGAACAAATAGCTCTACTCTCACTCAGCCTTGTCAGATATGGATAACCATTCACTTAGTCAAATATCAAAGAAATAATTCTTCAACACCTATTATTTACCATATACTATGTTGGGAAGTGAACATAAAATAATTAGATAATCGGTTCCAGTTTCCAGGACTTTCCTTATAGTCTAGAACAGCTGAGTCCAATAGATATATAATTCACATCACATATATATAAATTAGACTTTCTAGGAATCACACTAGAAAATAAAATGTGAAATTAGCCTATTAATTTCATAATCTTATTAATTTTAGAAACCAATTGTTACTGTATATTTGCTCTAAACTATCATCATTTCAACATATACTCGCTTAAAATTATTCATAGATTTTTTATGTTATTTTTTTCATGCTGAGTCTTCCAACCTAGTGTGTATTTTTACACATACAAGTACATCTCAAATCAGATGCTAAATTTCTGGAAATCCTTGATCCGTATTTAGAGTTCATAAAATTTATAATTTAGAAAGTTGTCTCACACTTTAAAAATTTCCATTAAGTAAATCAGCTTAAAAATTTTTTTTTTATTGGAGTATAGTTGCTCTATAATGCTGTGTTAGTTTCTACTTCCAGCAAGATAAATCAGCTATACATGTACACATATCCCTTCCGTTTTAGATTTCCCTCCATTTCGGTCACCACAGAGCGCTGAGTCGAGTTCCCTGAGCTATACAGTAGGGTCTCATCCCCACTAGAGCGGTCCATGTGTTACAGTCAGTGAGCCCACACTGACACATCGTTATCATGCAAAGTCCACAGTTTACCGTAGGTTCACTCTCGGCGTTGTGTATTCTGTGGGTTTGGATAATGCCATGTATCCATCATTATAGTATCACACAGAAGAGTTCACAGCAGTAAAGATCTTCTCTGCCTATTCATCCCTCCCCACCCCCACAACCCCTGGCAACCACTGGCCCTTTTACCACCTCCTTAGTTTTGCCTTTTTTGGTAATATCATATAGTTGAGTCACGCGGTGTGTAACCTTTTCTGACTCACTCCTTTCACTTAGTAATGTTCACTGAAGTGTCCTCTGTGTCTTTTCGTGGCTTGATAGCTCTTTTTTTTTTTCAGTACTGAATAATATTTCATTGTTTGATGTCCTACAGTTTATTTATTCACCTACTGAAGGACATCTTGGTTGCTTACAATTATGAACAAATGGGCAATAAACATCAATGAGCAGGGTTTCATGTGGATATATGTTTTCAGCCCCTTGGGAGCATGATGGCTGTGTCACATGGTAAGAGTGTGTTTAGTTTTGTAAGAAACTAGCAAACTGTCCTCTAAAGTGCCTGGCCTGCTTTGCATTCTGGCCAGCAGTGGATGAGAGTTCCTGCCGCACCAGCGTGTGCTGTTATCGGTGTTCTGGATTTTGACATTCCAATAGGTATGTTGTGGCATGTCCTTGTTTTTATTTGCAGTTCCTTAATAACATTATACGGAGCATCTCATCTTAAAATTCCTTTCCATTATGCTTTGGTACAGGATATTGAGGGCTTCCCTGGTGGTTCAGAGGTTAAAGTGTCTGCCCGCAATGCGGGAGACCTGGGATCTCCTGGGAAGATCCTCTGGAGAAGGAAATGGCAACCCACTCCAGTATTCTTGCCTGGAGAATCCCATGGACGGAGGAGCCTGGTGGGCTACAGTCCACGGAGTCGCAAAGAATCGGATATGACTGAGCGACTTCACTCACTCACTCACTCACAGGATATTGAATATAGTTCTCTGTGCAGTAGAGTAGGACCTCACTGTTGATCTATTCTGTAATATTAGTTTGCCTCTGTTAATCCCAAACCCCCAGTCTGGCCCTCCCCCAGCCTCCTCCCCTTGGCAACCCCAAGTCTGTTCTCTGTGTCTGTGAGTCTGTTCTGTTTTGTGGACAGGTTCATTTGTATCATATTTGAGATCTCAGCTAAGTGATATCATGTATTTGTCCTGCTCTAACTTCCTTCACTTAGTACGGTGATCTCTAGGCCCATCCATGTTGTTGTAAACGTTATTTCATTCTTTCTATGGCTGAGTAGTATTCCACTGCATATATGTACCACTTTTTCTTTATCCATTCATCTGTCCGTGGATATTTATATTGTTTCCATGTCTTGACTGTTGTGAATAGTGGTGCTGTAAACCCCAGGGTGCACATATCTTTTTGAATTATAGTTTTGTCTGGACAAATTCCCAGGAGTGGAATTGCTGGATCACATGGTAGTTCTATTTTTAGTTTTTTGAGGCACTGTGGGGCATCTTTTCATATAGTTATTTGCCATCTGTGTATCGTCTTTGGTGAGGCATCCACTCGGTTCTTTTGCCCTTTTTAAAGTCAGTTTCTTCATTCTCTTACTGTTGAGTTTTAAGAGTTCTTTGTCTATTTGGATGACAGTCCTTCATCAGTTGTGTGTTTTGCAAATACCTTCTCCAGTCTGTGGCTTGTGTCTTCATTCTCTCTAGTGTCTTTCACAGAGCAGAGGTTTTCAGTTTTAATCAAGACCAGATTATCGATTGTTTATTGTATAGATCATGCTTTTGGTGCTCTATCTGTTATCACCATACCCAAAGTCATCTGGATTTTCTTCTGTGTTATCTTCCAGGAATCATATAATTTTGTGCTTTACATTTAGTTTTATGATACATTTTGAATTGATTTTTGTGAAAGGTCGAGATTTTTTTCTTCTCTTTTTGCCTTAGACTATCCAATTTTCCAATACCATTTGTTGTAAAGACTGCTTTTCCTCCACGTTATTGCTTTTGTTCTTTTTGAAGATCAACTGACTATATTTATGTTGATGTTGTTCAGTAGCTAAGTCACATCTGATTCTTTGTGACCCCATGGACTGTAGCATGCCAGGCTCCTCTGTCCTCCACTGTCTCCTGGAGTTTGCTCAAATTCATGCCACTGAGTCAGTGATGTATTTCATTTATTTTTAATGAGCCACAGAAGAAGAAAGACCACTTAACCCAGCATTGGAAGCCATCCACCTTGTCCATGGAGAAAACCTTGGTGCTGGCCTTTACTTCCAGATTCTGTCCACTTTTTGGTGTTAAAACATCAAACTATGAGTTTCAAGTGATGTCAGATGATAGATAGTTTCTCTTCATCTTCAGTTCAGTTCATTTCAGTTCAGTCGCTCAGTCGTGTCTGACTCTTTGCAACTCCATGAATCACAGCACGCCAGGCCTCCCTGTCCATCACCAACTCCTGGAGTTCACTCAGACTCACATCCATTGAGTCAGTGATGCCATCCAGCCATCTCATCCTCTGTCATCCCCTTCTCCTCCTGCCCCAATCCCTCCCAGCATCAGAGTCTTTTCCAATAAGTCAACTCTTCGCATTAGGTGGCCAAAGTACTGGAGTTTCAGCTTCAGCATTATTCCTTCCAAAGAAATCCCAGGGCCAATCTCCTTGAGAATGGACTGGTTGGATCTCCTTGAAGTCCAAGGGACTCTCAAGAGTCTTCTCCAACACCACAGTTCAAAAGCATCAATTCTTCAGCACTCAGCCTTCTTCACAGTCCAACTCTCACATCCATACATGACTACTGGAAAAACCATAGCCTTGACTAGATGGACCTTTGTTGGCAAAGTAATGTCTCTGCTTTTGAATATGCTATCTAGGTTGGTCATAACTTTTCTTCCAAGGAGTAAGCCTCTTTTAATTTCATGGCTGCAGTCACCATCTGCAGTGATTTTGGAGCCCCCCAGAATAAAGTCTGACACTGTTTCTACTGTTTTCCCATCTATTTCCCATGAAGTGATGGGACCAGATTCCATGATCTTCGTTTTCTGAATGTTGAGCTTTAAGCCAACTTTTTCACTCTCCTCTTTCACTTTCATCAAGAGGCTTTTTAGCTCCTCTTCACTTTCTGCCATAAGGGTAGTGTCATCTGCATATCTGAGGTTATTGATATTTCTCCCGGCAAACTTGATTCCAGCTTGTCCTTCCTCCAGCCCAGCGTTTCTCATGATGTACTCTGCATAAAAGTTAAATAAGCAGGGTGACAATATACAGCCTTGACGGACTCCTTTTCCTATTCATCTTAGTTGGCAAAAAACAAACAAAAAAACGGCACAAGGCATGAACTGAACAAGGTTGGCAACTTATTTTCCTTTCTTTCTTTCTTTTTTTTTTTTTTAGTGCCGTTTTTGACTGTGAAATTAAGAAGTTTCTCGTCCCGCGGTCTCTGGACTTCCACCTCTGAATGATTTGCGTTTTAATGAAAGGTCCGCTAGGGGGAGAAGTTTAGTAGCGTTAGAGCTCCTCCGCTCAGCCAGAAGTGTTTTTGTTGACTCCTCAGTAAACAAAAGATCACTCTCTAAACCAGACACCGCCAGGCCAGAAGGTTTGGTGTGCCTGTCCGGAGTTCTCCCGCGGCACCTTTGAGCCGACGCTGCGCAGAAGCACTGGTTGCGGGGCGGGCGGGGGGGTTGGTCGTCCGGGAAGGGCTGATGCACCCACCCGAGGCGCGGGCAGCTGAGCGCAGCCCCTCTGGGAGAAACCCCAGTGTTTCCACACTGAGAGTGCTTATTCACAACGAGTGAACCAAACTCCTGGACTGTTCAGAATCAGAAATTGCTTAGGAGATGGCGCTGGCCTTCCAAGGGCTTGCAAGGGTGCTGCGCACAGAGCAGGGCTGGGCTCGGCCCTGGTACCTGTCCAAAGAATAGACACATTTAAGACGCACTGTAGGCTTCTAGCAGCAAGTCACGCGCTCAGTGGTGCTCTGGGTATAAACCTCCCAAGAAGACATCTGTCCGAGTGCCAGAAGTCCCACCGCTGATGAATGACGTTTCAGAACCCTTGGCCCCGGACAGTTATTATTATTTTTATTTTTTGTAGATGCTCTACCAATTCTTGCCATGGCTGTACGCCACATTTCTTTAGCTGCCTTTATAGGATCAACTTTTTAAAATAAAATAAATTATCTTAAAAAGAGACGTATAGCTATTATAAATGGAAAATAAGTTCCACTTGCCATTGATAGAAAGCATGTGTCAAGAGAAATTCAGCAGACAACGATATTACTTAGATGGATACTCAGCCCTCCTCAAAATTTTAGCTTGAGACCTGCTCCCTATTAAGCAAGAGGATTAGCAAGTGCTAGAAAGAGGTGTTAAAGTCGTTTTAGGCCCCTGTGAGATTCTTCTTTTCCTTGACAAAATAATCAAGAGGCCTGAAAGGGAACAGCTTTCCCCCAACACGATTCAGAATTATTTCATGTTTTGTCTGTGCAGATAGTCATCCTATAATTCGCCTAAAACCACCTGCCTACCACCAGCAGACCCTCTAATACCTTGGGAAACACAGCTTTAAATCACAGCTATTGCCTAGAAGCGAGAAGCCACTCAACTTCTTCACAAGGAAGAAGGAAGCTACGGATATAACTCCAAAGCTGTGTTATTAAAGATAACTCATCTAGATAGACTAGAATTTAAGAGCAGCCCCCTCACCTGTCTAGCAGGCTGTAAGTCTGTTTTTAATATTTCATACTAAAAATAATTGAACTGGTTTCCAGGAACTTTTACTTCTTTGTTTTTCCTGCATCCCACATTGAATTTGCCAGTATGCTGCAGTTTTTGCAGTTTGTTCTCTGGCCTGCGTCTGTCCTGTGATCCTGCCTTAGCCTAAAAACTCATCTGCTATTGATGGAACTGGCTAATGCTATCCTGCCTCTGTCTCTCCACCCTTCATTCCCTCATCTACATAAAACTAACCCTCCAGTAACAATGGGCATTGTTTTACTGTGGTCTTCCTCAGTTGAGAGATTCCTAAGTAAAATGCCCAAGGCCACACCCTTTGTAAGTGGCAGAGCTGGTAACCCAAGTTCATTTGTCCAGTTCCAAAGGGCATTCCTTAATGACCATATCGGTGTTCATTGCCAAAGACGGAAGTTAAGCGGCTGACCTTCTGCAAAAAAAGGTACTTAGTAGGCTTTAATAACCCAAATACATCCAACATTTCCAAAACTAAAAATGACTGTTAATTCAGTCAATATTTATGAAGCATTAAGCAAATCTGGGCTGTTTCTGTCGAAGTGACAGAAACACACTCAAACTGGTTCAAATACTGTGAGATACACGCTGTTCACTGCGTATAACTGAAAACTTTGGGAGGTAGGGCTAGCTCCTGGCTGGGCTGAACCCAGGAACCAGGTCCCTAGGACTCAGTCCCTGGTTCTGTCTCTCTCAGCCCCCGCTTGCAACTGTGTTGCTTCCTCTTGAGCAGGTCTTCCCCTGGTGATGACGGGATGCCTGTCACTAGTTCAGGGAAGCCAGAGGCCTGAGCAATTCTCAGGTCACCTGACAGGCCACCGGCTCACTAGCCCCGCCAGCCGGCCCAGAAAAAGACCACTCACTTCCTTGGTCATTCTTGCCAGAGTTTCAAGACTGAATCTCATTGGCCCAGCTTGGATCGTGTGACAATCAGAAACCAATCACTGGCGCCGGGAAAATGGCTTATTCTGATTGGTCCAACCTAGACCAGGGGCCCACATCTGGAATCAGGGGGTGGAATTAGGCTCTCTGAAACAAATGAACTTAGGCTGGAGGAGGGTAGATTTCTCAAGGGAAACTGAGACACGGTTACTAGGAAAGAATTCGGGAAAGAGGGAAATAGACACTGGCTGCTCTGGGGGCAGGCCAGAGTAGCAGGTACTGCTACGTGCTTGTGACGGGTTGTGTATTGGGTGGGGTGAAGAGGCATTTCACGTATACTCATATTCTCAAAGAACTAGTACTCAGGAGGCAGATAAGAAACAGAGAACAAGAAGGGGAATTATCTCCATATTACTAGTTCACCAGGTGAAATAGGAACCCCAAAAGGAGAGAGATCATTTGTGGGAATTAGGGCTAAAGTCATCAGGGAGACGTTCTAGAGGAGGAGGACCTTGAAGGATGGGCAGAGAAGGTTAGGAAAGATACCGGCCCTCTGACCTTATCCCCAGCTGTCACAGTCATGAATATGTTTCACACCATGGCAACGGGGACTATGCAGATGAACTAAGGCTACTGATCAATTGATAGTCATTGGGCAACTCTCAGGCACTGGGTCACCAGGAAACCTCTCATTCCATCTTTTCTCTGCAAGTTCCCCTGAGAAGGGTATAGATGAGAAAGAAGGAGTGGTGCTTCTGCTACTTGGGCTTCCCTGGTAGCTCAGCTGGTAAAGAATCCACCTGCAACGCAGGAGACCCTGTTCAATTCCTGGGTCAGGAAGATCCGCTGGAGAAGGGGTCAGCTACCCACACCAGTATTCTTGGGCTTCCCGTGTGGCTCAGCTGGTAAAGAATCCACCTGCAATGTGGGAGACCTGGATACGATTCCTGGGTTGGGAAGATCCCCTGGAGAAGGGAAAGGCTACCCACTCCAGTATTCTGGCCTGGAGAATTCCATGGACTGTAGAGTCCATGGGGTCACAAAGAGTTGGACACGACTGAGTGACTTTCACTTTAATTGCCCTCTGGGCTTTCTTTTCCATCAAACTTTCCCTTGATATTGATCGCAAGTTTCAAAGTCTGCAGATGGGTTAGAGGTGGGACTGGAGTGTGGCAGTTATTTAAAGTTGATACACGACAGTGGTTGGTGAAACAAACATTTGAATTCTTGGCTTTCCCCATCTCAAGCCCTACCTCTGCATTTTGGAATAAGAGTTCTGAGTTTGTGGTTCATGGATAATTTTAGGGTGTACACAGAACTTCTAGAGGCAAGGATTCAAACTTTGTGTTGATACATTTAGAAATTTTCCATGGAAAAGCTCTATGGCCTGAGAAATGTCAAAGCCCACCACCTCAGAGACCTTTTTTTTTTTTTTGTTGTTGTTGTTGTTTTTTTTCAGGGAGCATGGTCTATTCACCAGGATTCTTTGGGAAGGACTTGGACAAAGTTTGCTTCTAGTTTCATCTTTTAGTGAATTGGAACTCTAAAACCCCAGCTGCCAGCCCAACACCTTTCCTGTGTCTTGGGATTATGGAACTATGAAAGGAATCTGTTTTGCTGGATAATTTTGAGTAACTTGAGCTGTGTATTTGGTGAAAAAGAGAAAAATCTATCAAGCAGTCCTGTGTCCTATGGTGCAGACAACATTTGTCCAACCCAGATGCCCCCCAAATCGGAATCACTGTTACCTGAGGACAATGGGTGGTCCAGGAAGGGGTATGCCTCATTTTAGAAAGCCAGACTCATCACTGGGGTGATCTTTAATAGAAGTCTTTGTTGAACAATGGTTTTTATCCCAGAATGTGATCACAGCTGTTTTATTTTAGCTAATGCAGCAATTCAAGCAATTAAATCCATATTCCACTGTGGCTATTTGTTTTCATGAAGTAGTTCTCCATGCATTGTCATGAAAGAATTCTTTGAGACTTGCAAAGTCAAAACAGAATGTAGACTTTTTTTTTTCCTTCTTCTAAAATAGCCACATCTGCTTTTTCAAGTTGTCTTTTCTTTGTTGATGTCTCATAAGGATGTCAACTTTTAATCTCCAAGAACTGGGTTCCATTGGGAGAAATGAGATTTATTATTCAGAGGCAATAGACTAAGTATCATGGTAAATCATAGTCCAGGAGAAAGAGGAGGACCTGTTTGTTTTAGTAGCAAAATAACAGATCAGGGAGCTCATGTTGAAATCTGATATTGTTACAAAATTAAATGAGATGATTATTTCCTGGTTGTAACATTATATATGAGTAAAAGATTTGATATATTTATTTTGTTACTCCCTTCCTTTTCCTTATGATTATATATTGTGTAATTATTTTATTCAATCATTCAATAAATATTCATTGAACTGCCAGTATGTGTCAAGAATGGTGAACAAGATAGACACAATTGTATTCCTTTTTGTTTTATTTTGACTATAATTTTTAAAAATTAATTTTTACTGGAGTATAGTTGCTTTACAATGTTATGTTAGTTTCTGCTGTACAGCAAAGTGAATCAGCTATATATACACATACATCCCCTCTTTTTTGGATTTCCTTCCCATTTAGGTCACCACAGATCATTAAGCGGGCTTCCCTCGTGGCGCAGATGATAAAGAATCCACCTGCAATGCAGGAGACCTGGGTTCAGCCCTTGGGTCAGAAAGATTCCCTGGAGAAGGGAATGGCTACCCACTCCAGTATTCTTTCCTGGAGAATTCCATGGAGGAGGAGCCTGGTGGTCTACATCCCTGTGGTCACAAAAAGTCAAACACGACTGAAGGACTAACACACAAATATACGTAGACCGTTGAGTGGAGTTCCCTGAGCTATACAGTAAGCTCTCACTAGTCATCTATTTTATGCAGAGTATCAACAGTGTATATGTGTCAATGCCAGCCTCTCAATTCATCCCAATCCACCCCTCCTTCCCCTGGACACAATTTTTGACCTTGTTCTGTTTATATCATTTCTGGAAAGACCAACTAAAAGTCAGAAAATAAAGAAATGAATAGAAGAATCAGAGATTGTGATACATGCCAGCAAGGAAGGAAGGAAGGGGGTGAAATAGGAATGAATTGGGAAAGGAGGTTAGTTTAATTAAAAAAAAAATACAGCCATAGACACTCTCTCTGTAGACTGAAGATTTAAGCTGAGACTTAAAGGAAAGATGATTTAAAGGAAAGTTTTATCTCTGCATATAAATGGAGGGGGAGCATCATAGACCGATGGAATTGGCAAGGGCTTGAGGTGGGAAGCTTGGTGTATTTGAAGAACTGTAGGATGAGTGACGTGGCTGGAAAACAGTGAGTGAGATGAGTGTGGAGGGAAAGTGGTTACTCCTGTCCTTGCCTTAGTGAAATGGGAGTTCACTGTTGCATCTGGAGTTACGTTGGCATAGTCCCTGCCATCTTGCTTGCCCCTGCTTCAGGGGAAGGTGTGCCCAAACTCAGGATGCGCTGTACTGAGATCATGGTGCTTGGGGTGTTATGAACTAAATGTTTGTGTCCCCCTCCCATATTCATGTGCTGGAGCCCAAATCTGCAATGTGATGGTATTTGGAAGCATAGCTTTTGGAAGGTGACTAGATCATGAGAGTGGAGCCACCACGAATGGGGTTGATATTCTCAAACGAAGCGATAGGAGCAAGATCCCTTCACCCTAGTGCCTCCCCTCTTCTCTCAGTCATGGAAGACACAGTGAGAGGCTGGGTGGTCTGTCAACTAGGAGGAGAGCCCTCACCAAGACCCACCACACTGGCACCCTGATCTCAGACTTCCAGCCTTTGGAACTGTGGGAAATAAGTGTCAATTATTTAAGCAACCCAGTCTATTTAATGTTCTGCTGTAGCAGCCCAAGCTGCCTAAGCCATAGGAGTAGAAATCACTGGGATACTTTATCAGGGAGCACACTGAGTGAGCGAGTGCTTCTGCTCAGTTGTACTGAGAACAGCAACCAGCCTGCACTGTTCATGGAGTCAGAAACCAACCAAGATGCTGGGGGAATTTCTCCAGCCCTTTGGGCTAAACAGGAGACTGTGGCAGGGAAATCTGGTGGTTCAGCAGGTAATGGGGGTACTAGGGTCAATGTGATTAGAACTGAGATTCAAAATAATCACTGACTACATGAAGAAAGAGAACAAATTGATGATGGGGAGTGTGTTGAAATGGCACACGCAGGGTCTTATACAAAAGATCTGCCCAGTGAAAGAGAGGGAGAGACGCTGCAAGAGTTCCCAGAACTTTCCAGGAGCAGGGTTGAGTGGACTCATCACCATCTCATGATTTCAACGTATTGGCAGACGCCTCACGTGGCCGCTTCTGCAGACCCTGTCCCTCTGGGACTTGGAGTTTGAGTTCATGGGTGTGGTCAGCACTGTTTGTGATATCCTGACCCCTAAGTCCCTCTGGCACACGGAGGAGCAGTAAGTGATTAAGACGGAGGTGTGGGACTCAGATTTCTTGGGTTCAAATTCTGACACTCCACTAATGGCCTGAATGACCCTGTGCTAGTTTATTTCATCTCTTTGTGCCTCATTTTTTTTCTCCTGTACAACAGATAAGATCAGCATCTTCAGGCCACAGATATGAGATTGAAGTGAAATAACATTTATAACAGGATACTCTTCTGGCAGACAATAAGCACTCGCTTAATGTTAGGATTCACTAATATTGCTACTTTTTTTTTTAACTTTTATTTTTGTGTTTTCAGCTTCTACCCTTGTGACACCTGGACATACTCTCACTTCACAAGCCACAGGCTTGTTCATTCACACGGAGAGGGGTCTGTATCAAGAATCTTCCTTTGACTTCCAGTTCAAGATGATGGAGTAGAAGGATGTGTGCTTATCTCCTTGAGAACACCAAAATTGCAACTAGCTACTGAACAACCATCAACAGGAGGACACTGGAAACCACCAAAAGAGGTACCTCACATCCAAAGACAAAGAAGAAGTCCTAACAAGACTCAGGCAAGATCTTAGTTCCCCAACCAGGGATTGAACTTCTGCCACCTGCTCTGGAAGCTTGGAGTCTCAACGAGTGGACCGCTGTGAAAGTCCCTCAGATTTCTTTTTGAATCGTAGTTCTCAGCATAATAAAGCCTCTTGAGACAGTCTGTCCTCAAGGGACCAAAACAAATAAATAAAAACCAAAATGGAAAAAAAAAAAAAAAAGAGTCTGCTGCTGAGGAAAGGAACCGTGGACAGTGATCAAGAAGAAATTCCTCTTCTGATTAGTTTTATTTCTCTCGTGACGTCTAAGTAATATGAAGTAGGCTGGTAATTCAACCCTAGAAGGAAATTGGAATATTCAAGAAACAATTTGTTGTCACAATCCCATCAAACTTGGCTCTTCCAGTGGCAGTGAGAAGCTCCATCGTGGGTAAGCATTCCTTCTTACAAAGTGAGCAAGACACTGCTCAAAAGAAGGGAGTGTTTCCTCTTTTTAATCCTCCTCTCTGATAGTGGGGCTCCATGACTGCTGTGTTACTAACTTTTATATATGATTCACGTTTGTCTAATGACTACAGGACTGATATATTTCCCCCCACAGTGGTCAGTGCAGCCTGTCATATTTGTTGACTCTCATTAGCCTCTTTATTTATATAGAATTGGGGCCACCAACGACATAAATCATGACCATCCCAAGAAGGATAATGTGAAGAAAATATGCTGAATTGCTTAAAGAGCAGCTTTGCAGATTGAGGAAGGGGTTTCTAGTTTCTGGTTCTCTGAGAAAGCTAAATGCAAGGTGAGAGCAAAAATATGTGACTGAGGCATATATTTAGAAGCTTGGAAGAAGAGTCCAGATGGAAGGAAGAGGAAGTACAAAAATTACAGGCACGTAGCCAGGACAGACTCCACACACTTGAGGAACTCGGAGGAGCCCTGAGTGTGCATGGTACACAGAGCAGGGTGGGTTGTGGGGGAGCAGAGGAACCAAGGTGTTTAGAGCTTCGACAACTGTGCTTTCATCTGGAATATGGTTGACGCTATGGAACATTTTTAAACAAGGCATAAGATATTATGATTTATATTGAAAAAAATCACTCTGGGGTCTAATACAGAATAGAATATAAAGGACAAAAGTGGAAACAGGTCAGTTAGGAGGCTAGGCTGCCAGGCTGTAGGTTAGAGTAGATACTCAATGAATTTTGTAAAAATACTATATAATTCATTCTCCCTATGTGCTTGAGTTGAAGAGAATTACAGATTATTCTGAAGGTTCAGTTCAGTTCAGTTGCTCAGTGGTGTCTGACTCTTTGCGACTCCATGAACTGCAGCACGCCAGGGCTCCCTGTCCATCACCAACTCCTGGGGTTCACTCAAACTCATGTGCATCGAGTCGGCGATGCCATCCAGCCATCTCATCCTCTGTCGTCCCCTTCTTCTCCTGCCCCAAATTCCTCTCAGCGTCAGAGTCTTTTCCAGTGAGTCAGCTCATCACATGAGACAGCCAAAGTATTGGAGTTTCAGCTTTAGCATCATTCCTTCCAAAGAACACCCAGGGCTGATCTCCTTCAGAATGGACTGGTTGGATCTCCTTGTAGTTGACAATAAATCATTGCCAAGCCTTGGAGAGTTACAGACTCTTCTTGAATGTTCTAGAAATAGTTTCAGATTTCTGAAAATAGGCTTATATCAGCCCTCATACCTGTGTGGAGGTGTGGAAGTTTCTGCACAACTTGGTTTGTGCAAACTGGTGGCTCTAGTGATAAAGAAGCTGCCTGAACCTGCCTGCCAGTGTAGGAGACATAGAGACACAGGTTTGATCCCCAGGTCAGGAAGTTCCCCCAGAGCAGGTGATGACAACCCATCCAGCATCCTTACCTGGAGAAGTCTATGGACAGAGGAGCCTGGCGGGCTACTGTCCATGGGGTCACAGAGAGTTGGACACGACTGAAGTGACCTAGCTCGCACAAGCAAAGCACAGCAGAACAACTGTCCAGCAAGGGAGAAACCACTGTCTTAAAGAAAGGAAACTTCTGTCAGCTGAAGTCCACTTATTAAACAAAAAACAATTAGCCCAGAGGTGGAAAGTCCAGCGGAAGAGGGAGTGGGAAGCCAGAGAAATGAAAACCAGTCCTGAAGGGTCATGGTTCCTGGCAGAAGTTGCACCAGGTGCTGGGGGAAGTGAGGACACTGGACACAGGCCTCCGCAGAACAGCGGGCCCATCTCATGCCCCAAGACTCAGGTCACGGACGTGACCCACCCGGAGGAGCCCACTCAGCGTCAGACGGCCTAAGTTAATTTGGAAACTCCTGACATTCTTGAGTAATTGCAAACTAATTGGGCCAAGGGCAAACGACTGCCAAAGGTGAAGTCATTGTGCAGAATTTCCCTTTCTTGCCCAAATCCTACAGCTGAAGGAAATAAGTGAAATTTAAGCAGTATATTGGACTCCCAGAGCGAAAGTCCTAAGGTAGAAAATGAACACCAACTTACAGAACCTTAGCCCCTTTCAGAAACCCATGGAGTTAATGAGATCCAGCTTCTCTCCTCAGTTGACCCCAGTTTTCCTTTCTTCGCTCCAGGCCTGGGGCTGAGAATCAGGCTTTTTAAAGTGTATCTGAGCCTTCTTTGGAGTCACTTCATTCTTGCTGCCCACAGGCAAAGAAGCTCTGATCGGTGAAGACGAGTTATAGGGAGGTCTGTTTTAACTCAGAATTGGGGGGAAATGTTTTAGTAATCACAGCTGCCCAACAGTGCAACAGAGTGCCTTGTTAAATTATAAGAGGTTCATGCTTATTGAGCATATACTATGCACCAGATCCTGGGATTAGTGCTTTACATGGATTATTTTATTTGGTCCACAGCATAGCTTGTTTTGCAGATGAGGAGCTATGGGTGTATGAAAGTTATGTGTCTGAGGTCACATAATTATTCTGTGTCATTATTCCTAGGGTGGAGCCAGGGGTAGTAAACAGAGACTGCATGTTTGAAAGAATGAATGAAGGAATGAATTTAAGTTCCAGAAATAGTTTCGAAAAGCTACTCTGTGCCAGACATAGTGTTAGGCGTTCAATGGTAAACAAAAACCAATGTGATCTAGATTATGACTGGAAGATCTTTCCAGACTAATAAGAACAATTTAAGAGATGCTTTAGAATTTATAAAATTGAACATTTACAAAGTTCTTGGAAATGTGGTGGCAGCGTTTGGTTGCTTTTTCATGTGGAGATGGATTTAGCAAAGACTTCCTGCGTGAAAATGGCATTTCAGCTGGGCAGAGACGGATCATCTGGAAGGAGGCTGGAGGCAACCTGGGGACTGAAGAGTGTCCTAAAGTAGGATATTTACATTTTATTCACTGCAGTGTGAGAAATGTATGAATGTTTTTTCTAGTAGGGAGTGATCTAAAAGTATTACAAGTTATCTGCTGGCTAGAAATGAAGAGATTTGGTTGAAAGAAAGAGTGAAGGTCAAGGCCAGTGGAAGATCCAAGACAGTGGAAACAAGGTCCTACACGGGGGTGATTTGAGGGGAAGGAGAGTGGTAGGGCTGAAAGAAAGCTTTCAGAGGCAGCATCAATGAGCCGGGAGTAGGCAGATTGGCAAGGCAGACAAAATCAGTGATGTTTCTTAGGCTTTGAAACTGATTAACTTGGAGGATGGTGGAGCCATAGTTTAGGATCGGGAGACCATTTGAGGCCCTAGAGTCTGAGAGAAAGGAAGAAGGAATGAAAATTTGATCATGGATTCACCATCTGTATGGGCTCATGAAAAGCACTTCTCTGTCTTCCCTTCTTTCTAACCATGGAGGGTGGAGGTTGCTGGATTGCTGGGTCCTAGTAATCCATGGAGCCAGCAAGCAAATATTAAGTACACCAAGTATTTCCCAGGTACTACTGATGTCATGACATGGCAGCCTCAATCCTTGTCTTCATGGAACTTATTTTTCCATAGTATGTAGGATTGCTCAAGTAATTATTAGCAAATAACAATCATGGTAAAAGCTTTGAAGAAGAGTGTTAGCTTGAACAAGCCTTCTGCCAGGCTCCTGTGAGACAAGCAATTCAAGTTGATACTTGAATGGTAAGTAGGTTAGTCCTACCATACATATTTTAATTCAAACACTGTGTTATCTTTTGAATAGAATAAAAAGCACAAGATGTGGGCAGTTGAGGCTTCTTGGACCTGTGAACTCCAGCTTTTGATGAAGTTCTTGATGTAGGCATAAAAGATCTCCTTGGTGGGAGGTGTTGACCACATCCATATCGTCAATATCTGTCCTTCCTTCTAGCAGACTTGACCCACTGCCTTGTCAGTTAGCCTAGGTTGCCTGGGTTGTTCTTAAATTAAATTCTGAAAATGTGCTTCATTTTCTCCAAAGTGATGACTTGGGGGAGCCCAGAAATGATGCTGTGGTCAGAGAATGACATTGGAATGTAGGCCTGAGGGCTGAGATGCTGGCTGAAGATCACTCAGCCTGCCCACAAATCTAAAAATATAATGCTGGAAAATATCTCCTCATACTTTGGCTTCTGCCACCAGGAGACAGAAAGCTCAAATCACGGATGGCAGCAATATTATTAATTCAGGGATCTTAGTGCTCCAGTGCCACTCATTTTGCCCTAATGATTAAAGGGAAAAAAAATCATTCTGTTGTGAGTATGTCCCAGATAGTGTGCAGGTTAGTGAGAAAAGGGGAGGAAAGGGGGAAGGAAGGAGGCAGAAAGGTAGGCTGAGGACACGCTGGGGAGTCTTCTTCCCCAGGGGATGAGGATGAAGTGGGTTTGAGGACTTATCCGTCGATGCCACTTCTGTCATCTTTCCTGGGATGTTGCCTTGTTGATTTGATTGTCAGATGCCTTTTCCTCTTTTTGGAAGTGTGTGCCAAGGTTGATCCAAGGGGCTTGGAATTGGGCTGAGGTTTTCATCCTATGATCCAAACATATTAGCTGTCTTCAGTTTTCTTATTGTGGAAAAAAAAAAAAAAGGCAGGAAAAAAAGCACATTTTTGCCTGTAGAGATAATTAGATCCCCAAGGGGGTATGCAGTCTAGTATCCATCTACCACAATGCCAGCCAGCAGGGAGAAAGGGTGCTGTTCATCTTCAATTCTTCTTTATTGGCCTTTGTGCATGTGTGATTGAGAACTGCGAAGGTCTTAAAGATGTCTTTCACTGCAGGCTCTTTTTGCAGGGGACATATGTCTTCATTCAGAAACGTTACCTGAGCACTGGCTGGGTCTGGTGGGTGATACAAAGATGAGTAGACGTCTGTTTCTCCCAAGACCATGAGTTTCTTGAGGGCAGGAGGTGAGTGAACGTAAATCCTGCATTCACAGGTTAAGATGTGGAGGTTATCGTAACAACAGAAAACCTTTGTTGATGACCTGTTGTTTGGCAACACTATACTGTGCTAGGCCTGGGGACCTCTGAGCTGTGATCAGAGAGATTGCTATGAAAGTTCTCTTGGGCTTGGGGAGCAAGAGTTCCCTTCTGACCGGAGAGCTGGAGAGGGTTCCTTGGAGGCGGTGCTAAGCAGCTGAGTCTGGAAGAATGAAAAACCGTTTCTGTAGTCAGAGAATGTGGGGTGGGTGATTTGCAGCTGGCGAGTTAACCTGAGCAAAAATGGGGAGGCTAAACCTCAGTGTCTGGCTCGGCTGGGATGAACTTTGTATAGAGCTGTGGTCGTTTGTGTTAGAAGTCTGACCCCCTCTGTTTCAAAAGTCTTTTCTTAAAATAGAAACATAAAATATAGACAAATCACACACACATCCCAGGGAATGTTCATTAACTGGATACACTCACACAACCAAACGATCAAGAAACAGGACGTTCTCAGGCTCTGTCCCTCAGCTTCCACTCACCAGCCCGCAGTCCCCTCAGGGTAACCTTTCTCCTGACTTCTAACAGCATAGATTTATTTGGGTGTTTTTGAATATTCAGTTCAGTTCAGTGCTCAGTCATGTCCGACTCTTTGTGACCCCATGGCAGCATGCCAGGCCTCCCTGTCCATCACCAACTCCCAGAGTTTATTCAAACTCATGTCCATCGAGTCGGTGATGCCATCCAGCCATCTCATCCACTGTCGTCCCTTCTCCTCCTACCCCCAATCCCTCAGGGTCTTTTCCAATGAGTCAACTCTTTGCATGAGGTGGACAAAGTATTGGAGTTTCAGCTTCAGCATCAGTCCTTCCAATCAACACCCAGGACTGATCTCCTTTAGGATGGACTGGTTGGATCTCCTTGCAGTCCAAGGAACTCTCAAGAGTGTTCTCTAACACCACAGTTCAAAAGTATAGATTCTTCGGCAATATTCAAAATAATATTTTGAATGTTATCTAAGTTACGATAGAAATTGCACAGAGGGTCCTGTTATGTGTTTGGCCTCCTCGTCCACGTCGCATTGTGAGGTTTGCCCTGTTGCTGTGTGCCCTTGTGGTCTGTTCATGTGTGCTGCTGTGTTGTATACGCCATGTGATGTTGAACAGTGTTTATCCATTGCTGGCATTTGAGTTGCTTCACTTTGGGGAATTTCTGAATATGCTTCTAAGACTAGTCCTGTATAATGTCTGTGGGCGGACACATTGCTGCATTTCTGTTGAGTACGTATCTAAGGATGGGATTTCTGGGTTGCAGGATTGAAAATCCCTTTTTAATAACAAAGACGCCCATCTCATATGATTCTAATTATGCTTTTAATATTCCTAGGTTGGGAAATATACAATGATAAATATCTCCTGTGAATTCAATAACACTTTAGAATCAAATGGTATATTATCAATCACAGAATTAGATGTCCATGATGTATGTTGTTTGCAGACAAGGTCCACCGTGCACATGGATACACAGATTCCTCACAATACCTCTGAGTCCCCGGTTGGGAGCCACAGACTTAAGTGAATGTGGGCCGTGAGGCTAAGGAACAATCGTTGGTCGAGTTCTCTGACATTTCTGCTTCTCTGGGCCAAGCCTCTAGCTGAAGTCTAGTGGAATTTTTTTCCTCTCTGTCTTTTTCTTTCCCTGAGAAAGCAATATGTACCCCTAACAACATTGTGACTAATGCATTATTAGGAAGATGGTGGGGCCAAATAGAATAATGATGATCTTTGGAGGGGAATCTGGGCTTGAACCCACAACCTGCCACTTAGTTGTGTGAATGAGGTAAGGGGTGAATTTCCTATGAGCCTCGATACACTCCTCTGTAAAATGGAAATGAGGATACTGACCTCATATAAGGATAGTGGTAATCAGATCTGGGACTGGGTCCTAAACGTGTAACACCGTGTCTTCTCCCTGAGTGGCTACAGCCTTGTTTTCATGGTCATTTCCTCATCTTTCCCTACCTGTGTACCTTCTCCTCGGGGTTATCTTCTTTTACAGGCATATAGCAGTCTTGTTCTGTTTCCTGATGCTTGCCCACCTCCATCTTATTCCCTAACTAAGGAGAAATATTTTTTTTTGAAGGAAAGTGGATGTACAATGTTGTGTTAGTTTCAAGTATACAGCAAGGAGGTTCACATACATGTTACAGACATATATGTGTTCTTTTCAGACTCTTTTCAAGTATAGGTTTTTACAGGATATTGACTATAGTTCCCTGTGTTGTACAGTAGGCCCCTGTTTATCTATTTTGTGTACAGCGGTGTGTATCTGTTAATCCCAAACTCCTGATTTAGCCCTCCCCCTCATCCCCCTTTAGTAGTCATACGTTTGTTTTCTGTGTCTGTGAGTCTATTTCTGTTTTGTAAAAAAGTTCATTTGAATCATTTTGTTTTAGAGTCCACCTAAGCTTCCCTAGTGGCTCAGTTGCTAAAGAACCTGCCTGCAATGCAGGAGACCCAGGTTTGATCCCTGGGTCGGGAAGATCCCCTGGAGAAGGAAATGGCAACTCGCTCCAGTATTCTCGCCTGGAGAATCCCACGGACAGAGGAGCCAGGCAGGATCCAATCCATGGGATTGCAGAGAGGCAGACGCGACTGAGCGACTTTTCACTTTAGAGTGCCACCGTACGCTTCTCTTTCTGACTTACTTCACTTAGTGTGATAATTTCTAGGTCCATCCATAGAAACTGCAAATGGCATGATTTCACTCTTTTTTACGGCTGAATAGTACTCCACTGTGTATATACACCACACCTTCTTTATTCATTCATCTGTCTGTGGACATTTCGATTGCTTCCATGTCTTGGCTATTGTAAGGAGTGCTGCTGTGAGCACAGGAGGTGCATGTATCTTTTTGACTTAGAGCTTTTCCCTGATATACGGCTAGGAGTGAGATTGCTGGACCATATAGCAATCCTGTCTTTAATGTTTTAAGGGCCTCCACACTGTTCTTCATAGTGGCCGCCCCCGTTTCCATTCCCACTAGAACTGCAGGCAAGTTCCCTTTTCGAAGGAGGATGCATTCTGATCGCTCAGCCCCATGTGCCCCAGGCATCTTTCCTTGTCAGATCTAAACTCCTATTTTGTGTCCATGACCCATTTTCATTAGCCCTGCGTGGCCACAGCAGATTTGTTAAGTTCCTTTTTAGCCTAGGGTTGGTAACAGCCTCGTCTGTCCCCTATCTCCCTAGACAGTTGCCATCCCCAAAAGGGACCTTTTCCATCACGCTCTCAAAGCATTCCTTGGAGGAGAACTCCTGTTGAATCTGTGGAGGGTGGTTTGTACTGCAGGGTGACGAGCTGTATGGAGCAGGTAGGGTGTTTGTGGAGAGAGGCTTTGTGGGAGGAGTCATGGGCCAAAATGTGGAGATGGGCTGCTGTTGTCCATTGGCAGGAGCTCCACCGTGTGAGGTCGAGGTGACACAGAGCAACCTTTTCAGATGGACTCTGCATCCTTCAAAATGAAATCTGTCTTCAGAGCGAGGCTAGTGGAGAGTCAGATGGTCTGGTCATTTGTCTGGGATTAAAGTCAGACCCCAGGACGGCGGGAAGTTTCTGGCTGTGGGGGTGATGAGAGCTGCGGATGGAGAAAGCAATTAGGAAGGAGCGACATGGTCACACCCTCACGGGGCACAAAAGGGGACCTCTGGGAATGGATTTCTGGGCACCCGTGACTTTTCATGAAGAGCAGTCAGATGTAGTTGTGCTTTGAAACACACAACTGTGGACCCAGCCAGTTGTGAAAGGACTCGGAGCTGAGCAGATGGATTCTAACAACTTATTCATCCACTTGTCACGGCTGTGCTGACTGTTGTCCAGCTGGCCTCCGACAGCATGAGTCTCCTCCAAAGTGACAGGCAAGGGCTGCATTTTCTCTGCCTCAGTAGATGTTTCTCTCCTCCCAGGTCTAAAAGGGCAGGTCTTCTGAAGCCCCTGTAGACTCTCTCCCTCTCCCTGTCTCTCGGTCTATCTCTGTCTCCCTCCTCCCCTTCTTGTGAAAGTGTAAGCTTCTCTCATGAAAAGTTCAACCATAAATGCCCACCCTCAACAGAGTATACAAAATTTAAATATGGAGAAAAGTAGCATTCACCAAAATCAAGTGTTAATTTCTTGAAAATCCTTCCATTAAAGCAATAACCAGAAAATGCTTATCTGCTTGCTTGATATCAACTACTGTTTAAAAAGCACACATCAAAGTTCCCTTGTGATTTCAGGGTTTGGAAATGAAAGGGGAAAAGAAGTTGCTGGGGAAAATGTGTTAGAGTTTACTGAGCCCCATATATTTGGAAAACAGTTTGAGATCCTTGGCCAAACTTAGAGTTCTGGCTGGGTGTTCATACCCCTGCTATTGACAGCTAATTTCTGAGCAAATTTATTCACTGTTTTGGGGGGAAAAAAAAAACTTGGCTGCCTGGAGCCACCTCAGATGTGCAGCCTGTCCAAAAATTCCTGAGTCCAACTTTCTTAAGCATTTCTGTTTTCTTCTTAGCTCTCAAAGAACATTCTAGCAACATGACTGATTATTTGTCTGTGACCTTTCAGTAATGGGGCACACACATGGAGGAGCCCTGCTTACTTCCTGAAGATAAGGCAAAATGCTTTATCTCTAATACAGCCTTATATTAAAAAAAATTTTTTTTTTAGTGTAAGAAGGAAAAAAAAAGCATAATGTCTTGATTTTGACAGAATTTAACTACTTGTCTCAGGAAAGAATGTCTATGTCTGCTGAAAACTTAGAATCTTGAGCTTGAATCTAATTTCATTTGTAAAAGCCCAGTCATTAGCACAGAGGGGTTTTAAGGCAGTGAAAGTATTCTGTATGATACTCTAATGACGTATACACGTCATGATACATTTGTCCAAACCCAGGATGTTATAGCATAGTTACCTAGTTGTGTCCGACTTTTTGTAACTCTGTGGACTGTAGCCCTCCAGGCTCCTCTGTCCGTGGGATTCTCCAGGCAAGAATACTGGAGTGGGTTGCCATTCCCTTCTCCAGGGGATCTTCCAGCTCAGGGTTCAAACCCAGGTCTCCTGCATTGCAGGCGGATTCTTTACCAGCTGAGCCACCAGGGAAGCTCTGAATAACTCTTTGGGGTTCTCCAAAAGCAAGCCTGGGAGGAACTCATTAGGAGGTTGATCTCCGAAAGAGCAGGTGGAAAAGCGGGGGGAGGAGAGGGAAGAGGAGAGCCAGTAAGAGGACTGCTCACAGCCAGTCTTCCAGGTGGACTGGGCCAGGGACGGCAAACATAAACCCCTGGGGCTGGGAAGCTGTCAGGGAGCTGGAAATAGCCCAGGTCCTGGAAGCTCCCAGGGAGGCACTGGCAGACTGTGCTTCCTGTTCAGTTCAGTTCAGTCACTCAGCTGTGTCCGACTCTTTGCGAGCCCATGGACTGCAGCACGCCAGGCCTCCCTGTCCATCACCAACTCCCGGAGTTCACTCACTCATGTCCATCGAGTCAGTGATGCAATCCAGCCATCTCATCCTCTGTCGTCCCCTTCTCCTCCTGCCCTCAATCTTTCCCAGCATCAGGGGCTTTTCCAATGAGTCCGTTCTTTGCATCAGGTGGCCAAAGTACTGGAGTTTCAGCTTCGACATCAGTCCTTCCAATGAATATTCAGGACTGAATATTTGATGCTTCCTGACCTTGAGCCAGTTCCATCATCCCCTAAATCCCCATTGATCATCTTTCACCAGAAGGAATTGAAATTCCACACCAGGTCCCCTGGGTGACAGGTATTCCTTGCAAAATAGTTCCTTGGTCAAGTAAGTTTAGAAAGTATGAAGTTAAGCAATAAATATATTTTCAACTGCAGGGCATCCCAGAGCCTTTAATATCCAACAGCAAGAGAGTGTGGGTGGTGTTTCTAAAAGGTATTTGATCATGGACCCCCCACCCCATTGTTGTTATCTATTAGTGTCTTGAGAATCTAGTGGTCTGTAGTGTACAGCTGGGGCATGCCACACCAGATGAGAGCTCAAGTCCAGCCCACCTCCATGCTCAACTGATGAACAATAATACCAACTATGGAACTTTGGCTTCAGGGGACATGTAGAAGCCTGGAATTCAAAGGACTCTTGGCTCCCATATCCCATTTTCATCAGCTGGACTTCTGAGTCAGTTTCATCTTGGCAAGAGCTTCCTGGAACTAAATACAAAACAGGAAAACCAGTCTATTGAGGAAAAGGTGCTGGAACATCATATTGTGGGCATGGTGGGGACAGTTTCAGGGGCACAAGATCAAGAGGGCTGTGTTCACACTTCTGCTGTAAAAGCTCCTCAGCAGCTTTAGGTGGGTATTTTCAGCCTGCATCACACCTTAGAATTGCCTAGGGAGCTTTGACAAGAAGATCCAGGCCTCAGGTCACAGCACTATGGGACTATTTGCTGTGTGGCTACTTTGAAAAACATTCCTCAATTGATTTGCCAAAACACATCGTGTGAAACTCGGGGCAAGTCTCTCTGATAGGATTTCAGTTCACTGTCCATTTTGTCCATTTCACTGGGATGACATCAGAGTATAATGTATATGGAAACCAACTTCATGCATCGTAAACGACCAAACCCCTCTAAGAGGTGGTCATCAACACAGACCACACCAGTGGGGGAACCAGAATATTATTGTTGCTTCATTCACTCAGGGGTCCACTAGGCCATGCGCTTACTGAAGGTGTGGATGAGTCTTATTAACACTTCTCTTATAAGCCTAACCAGTTGCTGCACAAAGCAGAAATTCAATAGTTGCTGCAGATTTAAGGAATAGGTAAAAGGTTGGTGGGACTTCCCTGGCTCAGTGGTAGAGAATCCACCTTCCAAGCAGGAGATGTGGGTTCGGTCCCTGAGTTGGGAAGATTCGCTGGGGGAGAAAATGGCAACCCACTCCAGTATCTTTGCCTAGGAAATCCCATGGACAGAGGAGCCTGACTGACTACAGTCAGTCGTGAAAGAGTTGCACACGACTTAGTGACTAAACAACAACAGCAAAAGGAGGGATAGAAGCTTGCTAGGCAGTGGCACCCCACTCCAGGACTCTTGCCTGGAAAATCCCATGGACGGCGGAGCCTGGTGGGCTGCAGTCCATGGGGTCGCTGAGGGTCAGACACGACTGAGCGACTTCACTTTCACTTTTCACTTGCATGCATTGGAGAAGGAAATGGCAACCCACTCCAGCGTTCTTGCCTGGAGAATCCCAGCGACGGGGGAGCCTGGTGGGCTGCCGTCTACGGGGTCGTGCAGAGTCGGACACGACTGAAGTGACGCGGCAGCAGCCGCAGCAGGATCTAAAAGGAATGCAGTTGTAGATAAGATAAACTTTCTTATGTTGGGGAGTTCAAGAGCTGGAAGAGGTAAACAGAAGCACGCAAATAACTTGAGTGCAGTGTAGTATTACAAAAGAAGCAGATGGAAACAGTTTCGGGGTTTCTAAGGACAGAGAATTCAACAGAGTAGAGCTGATCAGGCAATGCTTAACTGACACTGTGACATCAGATGACAAGGTTTTAAAAATCTGTGGAACTCATAGTACCACTTCCCATCCCAGGGTAGACATGACTAATCAATATTTTATCCTCAGCTCCCGCTTGGGCATCTGCAGTATCAGAGCTCACTATTTGTAGGTTTCCCGGAATGAACATTCCCAGCAGCACAAAACTTTCTCTATGTCTCAGCACAAATTTTGTTCTGATTGAGAGCCAGGGTCGGAAGGCTCTGTCTACACCCGCAACCTGTAATTTGAGGGTCTGTTGCTGACCCCGTTGGTGAGAAGCCTGCACTTTGCAAGCACAGTGACATATGAGTAACCACAGCCTCAAACAATGGGCCGCTTGTGAATCTGCTTGCACATCATCCCTCACTGCTTTGTCCTCAAGTCTTGGTGACAATGTGATGAGCTCCATTCCCAGGTTTTCTCAGAGGACACCCCGTGCCTCTCTGTCTGCGGCATAGAAGGGAGGTTTCCCCACATGGAAGCTTTTGGGCGGGGAATAGAGGGCATGAGCAGTGAACAACCCTAGAGGGTGACCGGGTCTTCTTTCCTGTTCTGGAAAGCTCTTACTTCTCAGCCCTTGAGAGAGGACTTAACGCCGTTAGACATAATTCACCCGAGCCTGCTGCTGCTGCTGCTTAGCTGCTTCAGTCGTGCCTGACCTCGAGTCTGTGACAAAAAGGATGGAATTCTGCAGGTTCACTTGGCAATGGTTCTTTGTGCTTTGAAACCGTGACATGTTATTTGCTTTCCAGTAAAAGTGTGCAGAGACCTGTAGTCCAGAATGTTCATATGGAAAAAAAATTCCCTTCAGCTGAGGATTTCTATCTTTTAACAGTGGAAAGCATTTAAAAAAACAACACCACCACCAAAAAAAACATTTTCACCATCATAGCTTAGAAGAATTTTCTGTGTGTCTCTACAGATATACAGTATCGTTATCGGTCCGATGAGCAGTTACTTGGGAAGACAGTCTATACACCCAAAGAAAGGAGAACAGCATTCTGAACTGGATCCATAAACTCCAAAATCAGAGATTGATCTTTTTTTTTTTTTTTAGAAAATCCATTTCCCTGATTATCTGCAGGAATTAGATTACTGATAGATGGGCAATTGCCTCCTATTTTCATTTACCAGCCATTTAGTGGGAGCTTGGAGTGGATTCTCCAGGTCAGAAAAGTGGGGACACTTAACCGGACATTCCAGGCACTGATTCTGGCTGATTTAAGTAGAAACGATGTTTTGTTGAAAGGATGTTGTTAGGCTAAATCAGTCTCAGTTGTGCACAGCCAGAGACAAAGATCAAAATCATAGCTAGATGAGCAAAAGAGCTCAAGCCTTGAATACTTGGACTTACCGCCCTGTAGATGTGCCCTGGGAACTCAAGTTTGTTGCAACCTCTGTTGCTTCCTGAGATGTTTCCACTTCCTGGTACTGCTAGATCTTGTTCCAAAGTCTGTTGAGAGTGTATCTAACTGGCAGTTCAGTTCAGTTCAGTCACTCAGTCATGTCCAACTCTTTGTGATCCCATGCACTGCAGCATGCCAGGCTTCCCTGTCAATCACCAACTCCTGGAACTTGCTCAGACTCATGCCAGTTGAGTCGGTAGAGCCGTCCAACCATCTCATCCTCTGTTGTCCCCTTCTCCTCCTGCCTTCAATCTTTCCCAGCATCAGAGTGTTCACAAATGAGTCAGTTCTTCGCATCAAGTGGCCAAAGTATTGGAGCTTCAGTTTCAGCATCAGTCCTTCCAATGAATATTCAGGACTGATTTCCTTTAGGATTGACTGTTTGGATCTCCTTGCAGTCCAAGGGACTCTCAAGAGTCTTCTCCAACACCACAGTTCAAAAGCGTCAATTCTTCAGCGCTCAGCTTTCTTTATGGTTCTACTCTCACATCCATACATGACCACTGGAAAAACCATAGCTTTGACTAGATGGACCATTATCAGCAATGGAATGTCTATGCTTTTTAATATGTTGTCTAGGTTAGTCCTAGCTTTCTTCCAAGGAGTAAGCATCTTTTAATTTCATGGTTGCAGTTACCATCTGCAGTGATTTTGGAACCCAAGAAAAGTAAAGTCAGCCACTGTTTCTACTGTTTCCCCACCTATTTGCCATGAAGTGATGGGACCAGATGCCGTGATCTCAGTTTTTTGAACGTTGATTGACAGAGCCTGAGCCATGTGTTCAGGCTGTAGCTGCAAGGGAGAATGGGAAACAAGTACCTGTGCCTGACATTTGCAGCTTTTGTAGTGAAGCACGGGGAGAACTCTCCAAACACAGAGAAAGTTGAGATGCCAGGAAGCCAGTAAGTGTCTACTTGAAGCAGTTCAAGGCATGGTCACCAGTATGTGCAAAATCATAGTCATATAAAAGATGAGTCACACAGCCTGGCCCTCTCAGAGCTTATAGCTCTGCTTAAAGCCTGCTCTGCTTTGTCTTTTAGTTATTTTTGTACAATTCAGTAAATAGAGGTATTTGGGGACTAGAGAAGAGATGTAACAGCCTGAAAATTGTTACAAAATTATTAAATAGAATGTAGACATAATTACATGAAAATTATGCACAAGCTGGAATCAAGATTGCTGGGAGAAATAGCAATAACCTCAGATATGCAGATGACACCACTCTTATGGAAGAAAGTGAAGAGGAACTAAAAAGCCTCTTGATGAAAGTGAAAGAGGAGAGTGAAAAAGTTGGCTTAAAGCTCAACAATTCAGGAAATGAAGATCATGGCATCCAGTCCCATCACTTCATGGCAAATAGATGGGGAGACAATGGAAACAGTGTCAGACTCTTTTTGGGGGGCTCCAAAATCACTGCAGATGGTGATTGCAGCCATGAAATTAAAAGGCGCTTACTCCTTGGAAGGAGAGTTATGACCAACCTAGATAGCATATTCAAAAGCAAAGACATTACTTTGCCAACAAAGGTCCGTCTAGTTGAGGCTATGGTTTTTCCAGTGGTCATGTATGGATGTGAGAGTTGGACTGTGAAGAAAGCTGAGTGCCAAAGAATTGATGCTTTTGAACTGCGGTGTTGGGAAAGACTCTTGGGAGTCCCTTGGACTTCAAGGAGATCCAACCAGTCCATTCTCAAGGAGATGAGTCCTGGGTGTTCTTTGGAAGGACTGATGCTGAAGCTGCAACTCCAGTACTTTGGCCACCTCATGCGAAAAGATGACTTATTGGAAAAGACCCTGATGATGGGAGGGATTGGGGGCAGGAGGAGAAGGGGACAACCGAGGAAGAGATGGCTGGATGGCATCACTGACTTGATGGATGTGAGTTTGAGTGAACTCCGGGGTTGGTGATGGACAGGGAGGCCTGGCGTGCTGCGATTCATGGGGTCGCAAAGAGTCAGACACAACTGAGCAAGTGAACTGAACTGAGACATAAATACATGAAAACAACATCTGCATTTAAAAAATTAATTAATTTATTTTAATTGGAGGCTAATTGCTTTACAATATTGTAGTGGCTTTTGCCATACATTGACATGAGTCAGCCATGGGTGTACATGTGTCCCCCATCCTGAACCCCCTCCCACCTCCCTCCCATCCCTCTGGGCTGTCCCAGTGCACCAGCTTTGAGTGCCCATTTTCATGTGTCGAACTTGGACTGGTCATGTTTCACATATGGTAATATACATGTTTTAATGCTGTTCTCTCAAGGAACATCTGCATTTTAAAAAAGATGTCTGGAATTGAGCCACATAAGTTGCTTGTATATTTTTGAGATTAGCTGTTTGTCAGTTCTTTCATTTGCTATTATTTTCTCCCATTCAGAAGGCTGTCTTTTCACCTTGCTTATAGTTTCCTTTGTGGTGCAGAAGCTTTTAATTTTAATTAGGTCCCATTTGTTTAAGGAAACCAGAATTGAAAGAGACACATGTACCCCAATGTTCACTGCAGCACTGTTTATAATAGCCAGGACATGGAAGCAACCTAGATGTCCATCAGCAGGTGAATGAATAAGAAAGCTGTGGTACATATACACAATGGAGTATTACTCAGCCATTAAAAAGAATACATTTGAATCAGTTCTAATGAGGTGGATGAAACTGGAGCCAATTATACAGAGTGAAGTAAGCCAGAAAGAAAAACACCAATATAGTATACTAACACATGTATATGGAATTTAGAAAGATGGTAATGATAACCCTGTATGCGAGACAGCAAAAGAGACACAGATGTATAGAACGGACTTTTGGACTCTGAGGGAGAGGGAGAGGGTGGGATGATTTGGGAGAATGGCATTGAAACGTTTATACTCTCATGTAAGAAATGAACTGCCAGTCTATGTTCGATACAGGATACAGGATGCTTGGGCTGGTGCACGGGGATGATCCAGAGAGATGATATGGGGTGGGAAGTGGGAGGGGGGTTCAGGATTGGGAACACATGTACACCCATGGCAGATTCATGTCAATGCATGGCAAAACCAATACAGTATTGTAAAGTAAAATAAAGTAAAAACAAAAATTTAAAATAAAAAAAAAAATAAAAAAGATATCCCAAGAGAGTGGTTAGTGTGTATTAGATTTGTTCTTTTCTGTGGCACAATTCCCGCCCTCCCCCCACCCCCCATTTTTTGAGAAAACTTGGCTTTGGAGAACAGAGTATTTGTGAGATGACCCTCTGCTGACAGGCGGGCAGTGCTTGCATTTCCGGGTTTGTTTTGAGAGATGCCCTTGAAAGCCTCAGTCTAAGGAAGAATAGGAGGTGAGGTCGCAAGTGAATTTTATTCCTGCTGTTATCCACCAAGGAAAAGCTGGGTTTAGGTATAAACCATGAGGGAGATGTGAGTCTCTCTCTTTGGGGCTCAGTGTTTAGTTGGGAAATAGAAGAGGTAAGACATGTATATATTAACTCCAAAATGCTGAGAGTTAAAGAAAGTTGAGAAGTTTGAGACTGTCTTTAGCTAATGGAACCACAAGCTGACAGTGAGTAGGTCATTCTTGGAAAACACATGATCTGTGTTCATGATAATCTTGACTTTGGGGTTGGTTTCCCGTTTAGCAAAGTTGGATGTGACCGTGTTGACAATGTCTTAGTTAAGTTATAGCATATAAAGAAAGGGTCTTTTGCCCACATTTAAGCTAAAATGGGAGTCATTTCTTCTGGTTCAACACTACCCAAGGCCACTGGGGGTGGTGGCACTGAGACTCCTATACAAAATATAAATCTTAGGACAGAGTCGGAGTTGCAAGATCTAACTGTCCTTCTCAACCAGTCTCCTTGCAGCGGTGAGCTTGATGGGTCCAAATGTTGTACTTGATAAAGATAAGAGAGAAGGTGTACTTTACATTCAATTTGAGAAGTCAGGAAATGTAGAGCCCTGAAGAAAATGTGAAACACCCAATAAAGTTAGTACTTGCCAGACCAGCACTCAGCTGTACTGAAAAGTGGGGAAGAATACGTTCAACCTTGTTACCCTCTGTTCTCTGTATGAAAGGAGAGCTTTCGTGGTACTCTTTGGAAGAAAGACTTCTTGTTCTTTTTAAAAGATGTTGTCCCAAATCACCCCGGCTTCTAATTGGTAGTGGTGGCGTTTGGCAGATCCTCTGATTTGGCCACTTTTGCAGGGTTTGCTTGATTTCACAGTTGTGGTTTTTCTGCAGGATGACATTATCTGATCTAGTAATTTTCATGCAAATGAAAGGTTGAAAAGACAGGCTGCAGAGCAAGATACCGGTGTCCTACATTTTGTGTGGAAATCAATTTGAAGGAGGACTAAAACCCCAGTGGGCAAGACTGTTGACTAGACATTCCTTACAAGAAACACAGTGGAGAAAAGCCGAAGAAAAGACTGGTGGCTGAGTGCTGACCACGGCCCAGACATTTGTCATCGTTTTTTGTTTTTGTTTTTTTTTCCAGAAGATCCTTACAACAGCCTTCCAAGGAAGGAATTATTGTTGACAGGTTATGGATGGATGAAGTCTGGTAAGACCCTTTTGGTAGAAATCTGTAGGGAGGTGCAGCATCTTCTCTCCCAGCCAGCCTCTCTGAAGTCACCCACGCTGCCTTCTTCTCACTCTGTGCTCTGGCCCCATGGATCTTCTCCCAGCTCTTCGGTTTTTGTCCAGTCTTCTTGCTCTACAGGATCTTGGGACATTCTCTTTGGATCCCTTTTTTATGTTAAGTGGTTGTTTATTTGTCTGGCCGTTTGGGGCCTTTGCCTTCATTGCGGGGTGCGCATTCCATAGCTGTGTGCGGGTTTAGTAGCTGCCGCACACCTGGACTCAGTTGCTTCGGCAACTGAGGTCTTAGTTTCCCATCAAGGGATGGAGCCCACGTTTCCTGCATTGCAAGGTGGATTCTCAATCACTGGGCCACCAGGAAACTCCCTCTCATTGTATTCTGGGCTGTGAAGACAGTGACAGTGTTAGTAGTCCCGTCTGCTTCTTTGCGACCCCATGGACAGAAGAGCCTGGCACGCTACACCCCCCATGGACTGTAACCCACCAGACTCCTCTGTCCATGGACTTCTCCAGGCAAGAATACTGCAGTGGGTTGCCATGCCCTTCTCCCAGGGATCTTCCTGACCTAGGCATCAAACCCTAGTCTCCCACATTACAGGCAGCTTCTTTACAGTCTGAGCCACTAAGGGAGCCCCTTGGGATGGAGACCCTCACATAAAACCCCAAAGTGCTGCCTCAATGTGAAATGGACAGTAGAAACACTAGGTGGAGGAACAACTGGGAGCTTGATGCTATTTGGGGGTCTGTACAGGGGAAAAAATTTCCCAAGAGGAGGCAAAGTCACAAGTTTGTGCCATGCTTTAGTGTATAATCTGACTGTTGCTATCAAGTTGTCATTGGAATTTGATTAACAAAATAATTGGTCTAAAAAAATAGTGGTGGAATTAAATTTAAATATATCAATAATCATAATAGATGTACATTTCTTAGATCACATATTAAAATATAGCAATTTTTAGCCTGGGAAAAAAATCTGCATTTTGTTTACAAGAGATATTTTTAAATATGATAACATGAAAGAGCTGAGGGTTGAATGATATATATATATATATATATATATATATATAATCAGGCAAAGATTGGGTGGTCCTATTAATGTCAGACAGAATAGATTGTAAGGTAAAATATATTGTATTATTGCATGCATATGTGCTGAGTCACTTCAGTCATGTCTAACTCTTTGCAATCCCATGGACTGTAGCCTACCAGGCTCCTCTGTGGGATTTCCCAGTCAAGATTACTGGAGTGGGTTGCCATGCCCTCCTCCCGGGGAATCTTCCTGACTCAGGGATCAAACCCACATCTCCTGAGGCTCCTGCATTGCAGGCAGATTCTTTACCACTGACCCACCCAGGAAGCCCGTATATTGCAAAATTAAGATTTATTAAATCCCAATAAAAGGAAATCATTACAAAGAAGGTACTAGAAAGTTGGCCCTGGATGTGCATAAGTAATAAGATAATTACAAAAATATATAAAGTAAAAATGGACAGAATTACAGGGAGAAATAGAGAAAACTGCAGTAGGACATTGAAGCATACTTCTGATAGATACCAATAGATTAAACAGGGAAACACCACACCTGAGCAACAGTTATGTCATGGATGCACATGCCCCTGTTTCAGAAATTACAGAATACTGACTTTTTTTCAAGGAAACATTGAACATCTGCAAAAATTGATCGTACACCAGGTTGTAGAGTAATTCTTAATACATAACCAAAGAATTGATTATACCACATTCTTTGTCTGCAAGGCAATACACTTAGAAATCAATGATAATAGCCCCTCACAGGCTATATGTTTGGTAATTTTAATACTTCACTTCAAGCTGAACATTGCTCAACTAAAAAACTCTGTAGTGGAACTTAGAAAATATTTAGAACCAAATGACAGTACAAACACTACATATCAAACACTTGAGGAATGGGTTCAGTTCAGTTCAGTCACTCAGTCATGTCCGACTCTTTGTGACCCCATGAATCGCAGCACACCAGGCCTCCCAGTCCATCACCAACTCCCAGAGTTCACCCAGACCCACGCCCATGGTGTCAGTGATGCCATCCAGCCATCTCTTCCTTGGTCGTCCCCTTCTCCTCCTGCCCCCAATCCCTCCCAGCATCAGAGTCTTTTCCAATGAGTCAACTCTTCGCATGAGGTGGCCAAAGTACTGGAGTTTCAGCTTTAGCATCAGTCCTTCCAAAGAAATCCCAGGGTTGATCTCCTTCAGAATGGACTAGTTGGATCTCCTTGCAGTCCAAGGGACTCTCAAGAGTCTTCTCCAACACCACAGTTCAAAAGCATCAATTCTTCTGTGCTCAGCCTTCTTCACAGTCCAACTCTCACATCCATACATGACCACAGGAAAAAACTATAGCCTTGACTAGACGGACCTTAGTTGGCAACGTAATCTCTGCTTTTGAATATGCTATCTGGTTGGTCGTAACTTTTCTTCCAAGGAGTGAGCGTCTTTTAATTTCATGGCTGCAGTCACCATCTGCAGTGATTTTGGAGGCCCCCAAAATAGTGTCTGACACTGTTTCCACTGTTTCCCCATCTATTTCCCATGAAGTGATGGGACTGGATGCCATGATCTTCGTTTTCTGAATGTTGAGCTTTAAGCCAACTTTTTCACTCTCCTCTTTCACTTTAATCAAGAGGCTCTTTAGTTCCTCTTCACTTTCTGCCATAATGGAATTCCAGTTGAGCTATTCCAAATCTTGAAAGATGATGCTGTGAAAGTGCTGCACTCAATATGCCAGCAAATTTGGAAAACTCAGCAATGGCCACAGGACTGGAAAAGGTCAGTTTTCATTCCAATCTCAAAGAAAGGCAATGCCAAAGAATGCTCAAACTACTGCACAATTGCACTCATCTCACATGCTAGTAAAGTAATGCTCAAAATTCTCCAAGCCAGGCTTCAGCAATATGTGAACCGTGAACTTCCTGATGTTCAAGCTGGTTTTAGAAAAGGCAGAGGAACCAGAGATCAAATTACCAACATCCGCTGGATCATGGAAAAAGCAAGAAAGTTCCAGAAAAACATCTATTTCTGCTTTATTGACTATACCAAAGCCTTTGACTGTGTGGATCACAATAAAATGTGGACAATTCTGAGAGAGATGGGAATACCAGACCACCTAACCTGCCTCTTGAGAAATCTGTATGCAGGTCAGGAAGCAACAGTTAGAACTGGACATGGAACAACAGACTGGTTCCAAATAGGAAAAGGAGTATGTCAAGGCTGTATATGGTCACCCTGCTTATTTAACTTCTATGCAGAATACATCATGAGAAACACTGGCCTGGAAGAAACACAAGCTGGAATCAAGATTGCTGGGAGGAATGGATAGATATGGCCTTTAGAGTGAAAATTTGAGCTTTACATGAATGCATAAGAAAGATTAAATTCATAATTAATCCACAAATGCTTAACCAAGGGATTCGGGACCTTCCACTAAATGAATCAGCTGATGCGTGGGCTCTCTGTCTTTGACCTTCCTGCCTCCAATGAGGCCTTTCTTCACATCATTTGACTACCTTTTCTCACCCTTCCATCTTGAGCTGAGTGCTTGAGCGGCAGTCGTGTCTGACTCTTTGTGATCCCAAGGGTTGTAGCCTGCCAAGCCCCTCTGTCCATGGCATTTTCTAAGCAAGACTACTGAGTGGGCTGCCATCCTCCTCCAGGGGATCTTCCCGGTCCAGGGATCTGAATTGCCTGTCTTGCATCTCTTGCATTGACAGGTGGATTCTTCACTGCTGTGCCACCTGGGAAGTCATCTCAAGGTCCACAACTTAAATCTTCTGAGTTTGTTTCTACCTCAGGGATTTTGCAGTTCCTCTCCCCTCTACTCAGAATGTTCTTCCTCACCTTATTGAGGTTCCTTCCCAGAGGTTTCTTCCTCAGAGATGCCTTCCTTGACTGTTCTATTTAAAAAGTATCTCTGACCATCATCCTTTATCCCTTGACTATAACTTTTATATATAAAGTCACAAGTCATGTGTGATACCTATCATCCCTATCTATCCATCCATCCTTCACTCACCTGTCCATCTATCTCTGTCATTTCTGTTTGTTTGTTACCCCAGCGGAAGTGTAAGCTCTTTGAGCTCACGGCTCTTGTCGATCTTTTTAAATTTGTTTGTCTGTGTTTGGCTGCTCCAGGTCTTTGCTGCTGCACACTGGCTCACTCTAGTCGTGGCGAGTGGGGACTACTCTCTAGCTGCGGTGCACGGGCTCTCATTGCGGCGGCTTCTCTTGTTGTGGCGCACCGGCTCTAGGGCGCATGGACCTCAGGAGTTGCAGTTCTCGGGCTCCAGAGCACAGGCTCAGTAGCTGTGGCACAGGGGCGTAGCTGTGCGTGGCATGTGGGATCTTCCCAGGCCAGGGATTGAACCCGTGTCCCCTGCATTGACAAGCACTGGACCACTGGGAAAGCCCTTGGTTGTTGTCCGTCTCCTTCGCAGTGGTAGCTTCAGCATCTAGAACTGAGCCTGGCGAGTGATAAGAGCTTAGGAATAGTTTCTTTTATAAAATAAATGGATGAATTAATCTATGCCATTCAGAAAAATACTGCCTATCTGATTTCAAGGGAAAAATTATTCATAATCTCTGCCCAATAATTGAATTTCTCCTTTGGGATGATTTATAAAAGTTTATCTTTTCAGTGTCACCCACAATTATGAAATATATTCCTAGAGCCTTATACTTTAATAAAACCATAACTGAATGTGTATTTTGATGAAACTTGACAGGGAAAGCACTGTATTTGTATGTGAGTTGACATTATCACTTTCGAATCTTCTTCTAAAACATATCCTTGCTAAGAAACTAACAGTTGGAGGGAGAACGAAAGTGAATTCAGTTTGTTCGTTTGAGAATTAATTATTATGGCATTATTTAAAATATCAGCAGCCTACTTTACTCAAGAAAACATGTTTTCTATTATATAAAAATTTTATTGTTTGACATTGTATGCACTTTTCGAATTTGGATTTGTCATTTATAATTTTTGGATGGCACCTCTTAAAATTTGTAATCATATTGTTGAAAAATGTTTTAAAGCCTGAAAGTACTATATATTGCGAAAGCTAGACAGAAATAAATACCATCTTTTATAGCACCGAGCCCTCTTTCAATTAGTCATTTGAATTTTTTTTTCGTATTGTGGAAGAGATATATAAACAACAAAAGAATCAAATGTTTGCCTAGAAAATAATGGTGCTTGGTAAATTTTAACCATTCCCATCCCCATCTTGCTTTGAATGGTAATTCTGGGTCCAGCACAGTCACTGTGGTTCAGAGTATCTTATTCCAACACAGACTGGCTTGGGTCCCTGCCCAGCTATCCTGGAGAAATGAAAAATCAGGGATCAGCACAAGTTTGCACGGGGCCTGCAGAATTGTTCCCATGTGTATTTCCCCTCATTTCCTTCCCTCTTCTCCTCCCCATCATGTTCAAACCTGCTCTCTGGTCCTCTTTTGAGATCTCATCTCCAAAGATTCCCCCAGTATCAAGAGAGCTTATTTTTATCTACTTGTAGGTTTAAAGTTTGCCAAAATTGAAGGGACCTTGATGAGGCCAAATTTTTCCCATTGAAAGTTCCCAGAAAGATTTTGCAAGGATTGCAAAAATGTTATCCTTGCACCACATCTCAGAATGAGCTGAGAAAATATCCAGCCCCTCCATCTCTATGGCCTGAAAGAACAAAGGCTTACTTCTCGCTCACTCTGCATGCTTATATTTGTCAGGGTTCTGGGGTAACAGAACCAATAATATGCACAAATATTTATTATGAGGAATTGATTCACACACTTACGAAGGACGAGAAGTCCAGTGGTCTACTCTTTGCAGCCTAGAGACCCGGGAAAGCTGATGATGTAATTGAGTCTGAATCTGAAGCCTTGAGAACCAAGGGAGCCTATGGTTTAATCCCAGTCTGAGGAAAGGTGAAGATGAAATGAGATGTCCCAGCTCACATAGTGAGGCAGGGAACAAAGGGGACAGATTCCTCCTTTCTCTGCCTTTTGTTCTGTTTTGGTCTCAGCAGATTGAAAGACGCCTGCCTACATTGGGGCAGGTCATCTGCTTAACTGGCTTCGTCAGTTCAAATGCTAACCTTATCAGGAGACACCCTTGCAGATACACCTAGAAAGCATGTTTAATCTGGGCATTCCATGGCCAGTCAAGCTGACCCATGCAGTTAACCATCCAAGTTTTTGTTGTGGGTAGACTGGGGGACCTGAAGCACACCTGTGCAAGCCCAAAGCTGATACTGCACTTGCCATGTAGAATGATGTGGTTCAGTCGCTTGGTTGATGCAGTGTAATCACAAACTGCCTCTTCGAAATCTGCATGTCTCTTCAGCTCCAGTAGTATTGGCCCTGGCCACGCTTACCTTAAAGGGCCTGGGCATATGTCATTCAATATTTGCCTGCCATGCTCAGAAGAAGAGAAGTGTTTAACGATTTCCTGGCATACCGCACCTACTTGCTTGGGAGGAGCAGTCTAGAGCACCCTATTGTGAAGTCTTGAATACCTGGCCTCACTTATCTAGCAGGGCTGTGATTAATCACTCTTATCTGTAATGCTAGCATTAGGAATTTTGAATCACATGGGCTGAGTCGTTTCCTGGATGGTCATCAGTACACAATTTTGGTGCTCTTAAGAAGCGCTGAATCTCCATGGAGATTTCAACAAATACAGAGGCTCAGATCACATTGCTTAGAGTCCTTTTTCCTAAAGTTCAGTGTTACTCAGATTTTACCGATCAGAAATGTCCACCAGAATACAAGGAGAACTTGGCATAATATTTTAGTCCCACTAGTGAGAGAAGACTATGAAACCTGACAACTGATGAAGAGTGTTCTGTTTCATGGCAGAAAAAGGAGATCCATGGCTTGGACTAATGATCCCTCTAGGCGAGTATGGCATATAAGATTTCATCTCATTTAGTAACTCTGATTGATTGGACAAGGCTGCCTAGAGTATTCTGTGGGACGGATAGAGGGCTGCATCAGAGCTTATCATGACAAGTGTGCAGCGGCTGATTAACAGTGTCGTTCACTGGTACAGCGGTACACGGGTACATTAACAGCATACCAATGGTACAGACACTGGTACCGTGTCTTTCGTTGCTAATAGTGGGACACTTGCCGGTATCTGCTTTGCTGTTCCAGATCATCATTTCCCACTCAGCTCCCCCTTTTGGGGGGATTGCATTCTGACCTAAAACCTGATTACTAATTTGCGTCCATGTATTCCTTGATATTTGGGTAGATACAATATGAATGACAGACATCCATTGTTTAGTCACAAGATAGGTGTCTTCTTCAGAGTAGGGGAAAAACAAAGCAAAAACAAACAAATCCAAAAACCTAAAGCCAGAAGTTTGACACCATGATTTATATTAATCGTTTAGGAGTTTGATTAAATTGAGTCAGTTCCAGAGATCATGATCAACTGATAATGTAAATTCCTTCATGTGAAAATCTGACCTTGAGCATGATCGTCCCAGAAGACATTCCCTGTTTAGAAAACTGGTCAGTTTCCTTCTCTGACATCACTAAATTCTTTCTTTCTGAAATAATTTGGAATACTTCAATAACTGTCAACTAGATGGCATCAGAGGTGGAACCAATGTGAAATAACTCATTATGACCAAAATGAGAATTTTAAGGGAAAAAATATAAACCAATGTGAAGGATAAGTGATGCTCTGATAATTTATGAAGAATAGGCTGAATATCTCTATGGTCAATAAGGAATGAAAAGTTGGAGTATTCCAAAGAGCTGTTTGGGTTTATTTTACCATCAGTGTGTGATTTAGGGGCTGAGAAAATACATGCTTTCTTGACTGCAGAAGAGACATTTAGCATTAGGCTTTTTTCTCCACTTTTAAAGATGAGATGAGGTTGGGCTGTCTTTGTAATGTGATCGTTGATCACTGGAAATAAGTATTTGACAGGTGCTGCAGTTACAGACACCCTTATAAGCTAATGAGAAATGGGCTGTAGGTCAAGAGAAATTAGAACATTGCAATTTGCCCAGTTACATGACTAGAAGAAAAATATTTCATTTTTTCATATTCTTCATGACTAAAAATTTTTTGTACTCTCATAAATCTTCCATCTCAGAGTGTATACCAGTAACTTAGACATAAATCTACTTCCAGGATGTAATGACATTTATCTAATGGGACCGAGTCTCTGGCCGGCTGCCTGTCTGCACTATTCAGGGAGCCTTTCCCAAATCCTCTGATTTAACCCATTATACTCCCCAGTGCTGCCAAGCACAATTTAACAATAAACAAATAATTCTACTGGCAGCTTTAGTTCACATTTTATGTAACATAAATTTGTAATTTTGTGCTTGTGCTGGTGTGTGTGCTTGGTCATGTCTGACTCTTTGGGGCCTCATGGACTGTAGCCCGCCAGGCTCCTCTGTCCTTGGGATTTCCCAGGCAAGAATACTGGAGTGAGTTGCCATTTCCTTCTCCAGGGGTTCTTCCCGACTCAGGGGTTTGAACCATCTCCTGCATTGGCAGGCGAATTTCTTTTTTTTTTAACCGCTGAGCCACCAGGGAAGACTATGTAATTTTAAAGGTCCTACGATATGATCCGTACTGATTTAGAATCATAGAATGTTCGAGATTAATTTCTTTAACATATGCATTTTCAACAGTGGTAATATTTCTCCCAAGAGGATATGAATTGGTTCTTAAATATTAAGGGTCATAATACATATTCAGATATACGGTCTACCTGTGGTATTAAAATTTCAAGGAGAAGGGGAATGATTAAGGGGAAAAAAATAAAAAAGAAGCTCTTCAGGAGGCGATAATTAAATAGTTGAGAAACACTGCTCTATCAGTACTTTTGGAATTAATCATAGTTTTTAATAATAACTAACATTTGTTGTCTGTTTACCACGGATCAGAGACTGTTTTAAGTGTACTGCTTGCTGAGGCTGAAGCTCCGGTACCTTGGCCACCTGATGCCAAGAGCCCATTTATTGGCAGAGACGCTGATGCTGGGAAAGATTGAGGGCAGGAGGAGAAGGGGGCAACAGAGGATGAGATGGTTGGATGGCATCACAATTCAATGGACGTAAGTCTGAGCAAACTCTGAGAGATAGTGAAGTCTTGCGTGCTTGGAGATGGGGAAGCCTGGTGTGCTGCAGTTAGTGGGGTCCCAAAGAGTTGGTCATGACTGAGCAACGGAACAAAACAGCAACTTAGATTGTTTCATTCTCCCTGCCCGTCTCCCACCCTTCTCCTCCACCCCACCCCGGTGCAGAGTAGGTACTTTCACACAGGAATGTGGAGATGCTACACAGAAAAGCATAAAGAGACCTAGAGAAGTAGTCAGGGCATTTGACCAAGCTCATCCAGCTAACAAGAGGCAGGGGTAGGATTTTAACCCAGAGCCTCCGTCTTCAGCCTCTGAACCCCCGTGATTCACTGCCCTGTTCACCAGCTGCCTGCTCTGCCGCTAAGAAGTTGAAAGCCCAGGAAAAGCTTGTTGCTTTTCATCACCAGTCCGGCTAATCCTGGACTTAAGACGTGTGCTATCTGCCCCCTAGCAACTTGTCCGGCGTTTTTCCTGCACAAGAGTTCTTTTGATACAGTGTCCTTCCTGTCTTAGTAAAGGGGCCCTTGACAAAGGTCAATTAAATCAAGTTGGTTGAGGGTGTTGTTTAATTCTTCTGTATCCTTGCTGATGTGTTTGTTTAATCATGGTATCTATTGTTGAAAGAGAAAGTTGAACTTTTCAGCTATAATTGGGGATTTCTCTGTCTTTCCTTTTCATTCTGTTAATTTTCCCTTCATGTATTTTAAAGGTCTGTTTTAGGTGAAAACACATTTGGTTGTTATGTCTCTTCATCATCTGACCTTTTTATCATTCTGTCATGTTCCTCTTTATTTCTGGTAATTTTCCTTCTTCCAAAGTCTACCTTATCTGATATCCATAGAGTCATTCCAGCTTTTTGGATTAGTATTTTCATGGTATGTCTTTTTCCATCCTTTTATTATTACCAACCTACAGCAATGTATTTAACGAGGTGTCTTATAGTGAACATATCCTTGGACCTTATTTTTTAAATTGATTCTGACAGTACTTGCCTTTCATGTGTATGTGATGGTATGTTTGGGTTTAGATGGACCATTTAAAATTTTTGTTTACTGTTTGTTCCTTCTGTTTCTCATTTCTAGGTTTCCTTTTTTTCAGCTTTATTCTGGATTTTTCAAATTTTTTTTAAGTATTCTACTTTTAACTTTTATGTTGAGATTTTTACTACATCATTTTAAAAGTTTTTGGGTGTTTTTTGTGTTTTAGTTGTTTTTTTTTTTTAAGTTGTACTAGTACTCTTGCCTGGAAAATCCCATGGATGGAGGAGGCTGGTGGGCTGCAGTCCATGGGGTCTCGAAGAGTCAGACACGACTGAGCAACTTCACTTTCACTTTCCACTCTCATGCATTGGAGAAGGAAATGGCAACCCACTCCAGTGTTCTTGCCTGGAGAATCCCAGGGGCGGGGGAGCCTGGTGGGCTGCCGTCTATGGGGTCGCACAGAGTCGGACACAACTGAAGCGACTTAGCAGCAGCAGCAGCAACAGTGATTACAATACATAATGATAATATAATATAATACAATATACTTAGTTTTTCACTTTCCACTCAGAATTAATATTTTCAACTTCAGGTAGAGTACAGAAACCTACAATATAAGGTACTTTTACATTTCCCCTCTTTATCTATATATTGTATTTATCATATATATTTTCTATATATTTATATATTGTATTATATGTAACTTACATACATGGTAATTATCATGTGTATATTTGCATCATGTGTATAGTTACACTATATACACTGATAACTCCAATGGCCAGCGCTATAATTTTCACCTTAACCATCATACATATTTTGGCCAATTATATACATTTATATATTGTATTATATGTAGCTTACATACATGGTAATTACCATGTGTATATTTGCATCATGTGTATAATTACATCCATATACACTGATAACTCCAATGGCCAGTGCTATAATTTTCACCTTAACCATCATACATATTTCGGCCATCTAAAGAGGAACAGCCTGCTTGACTTTGTTTACTGAGATAACTACCATTTCTTGTGCTCTTCCTGCATTTTTCAGGTTTCCTCCCAGTTCATTTCCTTTCTGAGAAACTTCCTAAAATCTAAAGAACTTCTTTTAGCATGTCTTTCAGAAAAGATTCTGGTGGCACTGAATCCTCTTAATTTTCCTTCATCCCAGAATGTCTTTATCCCACCTCCATTTGTGATGCACAGTTTTACTGGGTGTAGTTTTCTGGGTTGACAGTTCTTTGTTTGTTGTTGTTTAGTGGCTAAGTCATGTCTGACTCTTTTTTGTGACCCCATAGACTGGAGGCTGCCAGGCTTCTCTGTCCATGGGATTTCCCAGGCAAGAATACTGGAGTGGGTTGCCATTTCCTTCTCCAAGTGATCCTCCCAAGCCAGGTATCACGCCCATGAACGAACGAACGAACATGAAGTCGCTCAGTCGTGTCCAACTCTTTGCGACCCCATGGACTGTAGCCTACCAGGCTCCTCTAAAGTCCATGGGATTTTCCAGGCAAGAGTACTGGAGTGGATTGCCATTTCCTTCTCCAGGGAATCTTCCCAACCCAGGGATCGAACCCGGGTCTCCCGCATCATAGACAGACGCTTTACCGTCTGAGCCACAGGGAAGTCCATATCCATTAATATGTCCTGCATTGGCACCTGGGTTCTTTACTACTAAGCCACCAGGGAAGCCTTTTACTTGCAGAAAATTTTAAAATTCTCATTCCTCTGGTGTCCATGATTTCTGATGAGAAACCTATAGAAATTTGTTGTTCCCTTATATGTGTCTTTTTCCTCTGGCTGCTTTTAAGACTGTTTTCTTTGTCTTTCATTTTCAAGTCTGTTATGATATGTCTGGATATGATTATTTAAATATTTATTGTGTTTGGTGTTTGCTAAGGACAGAGAGGAAAAAATGTAATGGCTACTTGCCTAATGCTGTTGGTATCATGTTCTCTGGTCAGGGAAAAGGATTCCCTTTCCTCTGTTTTAGGCATTGCTCCCAAGGCACTGCTGTTGTTGCAGTGTGGCAGGATTGCCCAGCAGCTGGGACAGAAACTTAACGAAAAGGAAAAAGGGACTTCTTCTACTCTCTCTGATGCTTCCAGCCTCCTTTCTAATCCATGGGTCAGAAAGCCAGTGTTCACACCAGCATCTCCTTCTGGGGTTTGGGCTATGTGTGTGTCTGGGATGGGTGATACTGGAAGAGAAAAAGTGAAAATATTATTACCGGTTTGGTGATACTTCCAATTCTGCTTCCCTGATCTGCCTCATACTATATCTTTCTTAGCTAACTGGTCTACACATTCTGTCCAGGGTTGATATTTGCATTCAGTAGAAAGACAGACTGGATTGGGCTTACCCCATCTTGCCCAGAATTGATTCCCATCAGTTTTGTTTGTTTATATTGAGGTATGTGAATGAAGTGAAAGTCGCTCAGTCGTGTCCGACTCTCTGTGACCCTATGGACTGTACAATGGAGTTCTCCAGGCCAGAATACTGGAGTGGGTAGCCTATCCCTTCTCCAGGGGATCTTCCTGACCCAGGAATCAAACCAGGGTCTCCTGCATTGCAGGTGAATTCTTTACCAACTGACCTATCAGGGAAGCCCATACTGAGGTATAGTTGATTTATGACGCCGTATTACAGTTTCAGGTGTACAACATAGTGATTGGTATTTTTATGTTGTGCTCTATTTGAAGGTATTACAAAGTAATGGCTATATTTACCTGTGATGTACAATATAGTCTTGGAGTTTTTTTTATTTTACATATAGTAGTTTGTACCTTTTAATCCCCTACTGCTATCTTGCCACTGGGAACTGCCAGTTTGTTCTCTGTATCTGTGAGTCCGTTTCTGTTTTTTATGCTCATTTATTTTATTTTTTAGATTCCACATATAAGTGAGAACATACAGTATTTATCTTTTACTGCATGACTTACTTCACTAAGGGCAGTATCCTCCAGGTCCATGCATATTGCTGCAAAAGGCAAAATTTAATTCTTTTTTATGGCTGAGTAATATTGCACCATAGGTGTGTGTGTGTGTGTGTGTGTGTGTGTGTGTATCTCACATCTTCTTTATCTGTTCATTTGTTGATGGACACTTGGGTTGTTTCCAGATCTTAGTTACTGTAAATAGTGCTAGTGTGAACACTGGGGTACATGTGTCTTTTCACATTAGTGTTTTCATTTTGGATGTATACCCAGCATTGCTGGGTCATATGGTAATTCTATGTTACTTTTTTAAAGAAGCCTTCGTACTGTTTTCCATAGTGACTGCACCAATTTACATTCCCACCAACAGTGCACGAGGGTACCCTTTTTTCCACATCCTCACCTAGCATTTGTTATTTGTTGTTTTTTTGATGACAGTCATTCTGCTAGCTGTGTTTTACATATTCTTTGTTGACTTCTGGCTGCTTGACATACATACAGAAATTTACATTCTTAATTGCTTAAATTCCCTAAATTTTGAATACATTTCAAAATCTGATGTATCTTATGTTGTTGAACATCTATTAATACCTTCTTGCTGCCCTGGATATCTGGGAGTTCTGGAAAGAATTCTTGGGAAAAGAGAAGTAAGATTTAACAAAGTCCCCCACTGCAAAGTCCCCTATACACATTGTCATATTCCATCTTTATCATAGTCCTTTAAAGTGCATTATTTCCTCATTTTAGATAAGAGGATAAGCAAAGTCACACTGCTCAGTCAAGGGCATGTCAAACTCAGGTATATTTGTCTAATTCCAAAGCCTGAGTTCTTTTTCATCATGCCAGGCTAAGGATGAACTAATTTTATATTTTTAAAATATGGGTATTTTTGGAAACTGTGGTGCTGGAGAAGACTCTTGAGAGTCCCTTGGATTGCAAGGTGATCCAACAGTTAATCGTAAAGGAAATCAGCCCTGAATATTGGAAGGAATATTGCTAAAGCTGAGGCTCCAGTACTTTGGCCACCTGATGCGAAGCACCAACTCATTGAAAAAGACCCTGATGATAAGAAAGTTTGAAGGCAAAAGGAAAAAGGAGTGGCAGAGGCTGAGACAGCATCACTGACTCAACAGACATGAATCTGAGCAAACTCCAGGAGACAGAGGTGGATAGAGGAGCCTGGCATGCTACAGTCCATGGGGTTGCAAAGAGTCGGACTTACTGACTTAGATACTGAAAAACAACATTGTTGGAAATAGTCTTTTTTTTTTTTTTAACTCATTGATATTTGAAAAGACAATCAACACGTTGGTCGTATATTACATGAAGAAGGTTCACTCTCTTGCCCTGAGTAACTCAAGGACCAACTGTCCTCTGATTCTCTTTCAAGACCTTTCTTAGGTGTTGTGATTTGATTAATAACCACCTGATTCCCTAGTAGAATATTAGCCTGAGAAGTTCAGACTTTTTGGTCTATCAGGAAAGAAGCCAGCTACATTCCACGTAGAATGTTTAGCTTGGACAGGATATCAGACTCATAAATACTAATCTGTGAGAAGTCACTGGGGTCTGCACGGATAAGTGGATTGACCTTCGGCAAGTACATAACAGGGGAGCTGACTGGGCTGCCCCGTTGTCAGGAAGTCCCAGAAGTAATGGAGTTGACGCAGTGGGAGCCGTGGGCCCACTGTCCTCACGGCCTGACGAGATTGTCCTGGTGGTGCTAACATGTGTCCTTTGGCAAACGGCCATTTCCGCAGCCCCAAGCCAACAATTCAGTGGTTGAAAGCCGTGTCTTGGGAGGAGTGGCTCTAATTCCTTGGCAGCCTCCTCGGGGTTAGTGATGTGGAGAAGCCCTATGAAGACGGAGGAAAAGACAGGGAGGGAGGTTAGCGGGTCAGACTGCAATTGTGAGCTTTCAAACAATGAAACAGGCAAGGCTGACTCAAAGAGAGGTACCCTGGGTCTACAACGGCCTGGATTACATAGGATTGCTTGTCTCTGCATTTTCCAGAGAGAGAGACAGTTCTTGAAATTCATCAAGGGCCCAACAGAATGAAGATTCCTTGGTCTGTTTTGTCAGTAATGCAGGTCTGTGGTCAGTGCCTGTGTTATGCTCAGAGGAAATCGTTCCTGATAGCAGATAAAGCCTGGAAGGGCCAGCATGAGCCCCCGCCAAGGGGGAAAGCCATGCCACCCGTGCGAGGTACTATTAAAATACTAGGTGGGTTTTGTTTCTGCGTCCCCACCGTGCTGCAGTTCAGCTGACCTGAATTTGACAGTGATGACCTGAAGACCGAATGAACGTAAACTTTAGAAGAGCTGGATGAAGGATGGATGGAAACTGTACTATTTTTGAAACTCTTCTGTAATTCTAAAATTGTATATATCAAAGGGATATGTATATCTACTGTATATATATAGATACAGGTGTAGATATCTATCAAAGGAGATATATATATATATCTATCTATATATAGATATAGAGAGAGAACTCCTTTGGAATAAGATAAAGTCTAGAAGGCAGGTTCTATGATTTGAATGGATGAGGCTGACCTTGGAAAGGCTGATAGCAAGGAGACTAGGCTAAGCACAGGGCAGCGTTTAAGAGCATGGAATTTGGAACTGAGAATTCCTGGGTGTGATTCTCAGACCCGATATTCACATAGTGTGAACTTCATCATTTTACACATCCCTATTTTACAGATGAGAACATTGACGCTCAGAGAGTTTAATAATGGATAGTGGCCTTATGTGGTAGTTATAGGAATTCAATGAGATAAGTAAAAAAAATGCCTGGCACATAGAAAGCATCCAGTGAGTGTTTGCTGTTAGTGTGATTATGATAACAATTATTATCAAAGTAGAGACAGATTTTAGCAAACATGAGCAGGCTGATGAGATCAGGCAAGTTCTAAGCCTTGAGAGCCGATGACATTTCTTTGTCAGGATGTTTCAGGGACTGAAGCTACAGAAAGAGGCAGTAGTCAGTGGGTAAAATGGGCAAAAAGCCAAGGGATGTAGAATACACCCAGGAATACAGCCCAGGAAACAAGCTGGGCTGAAAGGAGCCATACTGGGAATTTTCTGCATTTCAGGAACGTATGGAGAAGGGCAGGCCAATCAATCATGGGACTCCTGGAAGCCCTATATTATTAATAATTAATATGATAAGCCCTAAACATCTCATAAGCCATTTGTTGAGATCATCTGCTTGGAAATCAGGTAGGGCTTACCTTTTTTTCCTCGGATGGGTTTTTAATTCATAAGCACTTTTAAGTAAGACTGTTGTTTCTTTCCATCTGTGTTTGGGGGCTTCAAGATCTTCCTATAATAGGGATCTGATCTGCCATCTTAACAAATTGTTGAAGTTCTAAGAAAGCTTGCCTTTTGCCCCCTCCCCTGTTACCGCTGTGAACACAGTGACCCCTGAATGCTTTAGACCAACTTTCAAAATGTAACTCCATTAACCCAAACGCGACAGTAAGAAACAAGTCCAAATATTATGAAAATGTTGCAGTCGCGATCTGCACTCACGTTCCTTCATTCTAACTGTAGACAGAGCATGTTGTTTCCCCCTTGAACTTAGCCATGATTTCAACATGATATGTTATCATTTTAATGTCTGTGGCCTTACTCAAGAACTGAGTGATGAAACGCTAAGACACATGAAAAATGGTCCGTGGTAAAAGCCTATATTAAGAACACGTTCAGAAAGAGATTAAACTAATTGTATCCAGGGGAATGTGGGTTAGAAGAGACTAGACTTGTGTTCCCCCTTCGGGTGACCGTCTCTGAATGCTTTTCTTTATTTGATATGAGATTTTATTAGAAAGGAGTTTGCTTGAATAATGAGTGTAGTGATAACAGAAAGGGAAAACATCATGAAGCCGGGGAACTTTGGTTAAGGGAGGCTGATGACGGTGACTGTGGGATGCGAACACAGCCACATGCTTTGATTTGTTGTTTTCACTGAGGGAGGCACTTCAGTTTCATATGGTCCATAGACTTGCTTCTGAGGTAGTTAATATTAGAATGTTTTTTGGTGGCAGTGGTGGTGGTGGGGTGTGTATTTGTGTGTGTGTGTGTGTGTGTGTGTGTGTAATGATGTGGCAAAAATCAGAGGTCCCTTAGAAACAGGGAAAAAGAATAGTTAGAAATTTTTTTTTAAGTAAGGAAAATCTTTCTTTTGAGCAGGTTCTAGAACTCTGGGGTCATGACTGAACAAAATCAATGACACCCCTCCCCACCAACAAAGTAATCCCTTTCTTTAGTTTTTTTTTTTTTTAAATAAGCATCTCTACTTTTCTTTAGTGTTAAAATCATGCTCACTTAGAATATCTGGAAAACAAAGAAAATATAGGGGGGGAAAAGCCCCTACCAAATACAACATTGAGATGAACAGTGTTAATACATTTGGGGGGCAATAATTTCAAGTCAGATAACTGTTTATTTCTCTATAACTGCTGCTATCATGAATATACAATTATGTATCCTGCTTGTGGGCTTCCCAGATGGCTCATTGGTAAAAGAATCCGCCTGCAATGTATGAGACTCGAGTTCAAGCCCTGGGTTGGGAAGATCCCTGGAGAAGGAAATGGCAACCCACTCTCGTATTCTTGCCTGGAAAATCCCTTGGACAGAGGAGCCTGGTGGGTTACAGTCCATAGGGTTGCAAAAGAGTCAGACATGACTTAGTGACTAAACAACAACATCCTGCTTTGTATCTGTAGTGAAAAATGTCCCCATATTAATGAAACTTTGCTGAAATATTATCTTAAAGTTTAAGAAGAGTGTGACTCCCACACATCAGAAAGGCCAGGTTCCCTACACAGCCAGGGCTGGAGCAAGTGGTTGGGCAAACCCCCATCTTCTTCTAGATTCAGAACTTCCTTGCTCGTCATCATAGTCCTGATCCAGGGTGGGGTGGTGCTGAAGAGAGGGGTCTCATGACTTCTAAACTGATGCTGTTTACTCACCTTAATTTTGCCATAGTTGAAATATGACATTGTTTCTGCTCTCTGCCTTTCTTTCCCATTGATGATTGCCAAGATACTTTTATCTCTAAGATGCTCTGTCTCCAGACTTAGTTCCTTAGTACCATGGAGGACAGGCTTCCCCGGTGGCTCAGCGGTGAAGAATCCGCCTGCAATGCAGGAGACCCAGGTTCAATCCCTGGGTTGGAAGATCCTCTGGAGAAGGGAATGGCTACCTACTCCACTATTCTTGCCTGGAGAATCCCATGGACAGAGGAGGCTGGTAGGCTACAGTCGAGAGGGTTGCAAAAAGTCAGACATGACTGATGCAACTGAGCACGCACGCACGCACCAGGGAGCACAGGCTCTTCTCTCCCTGCCCCTCCTTCCCTCTTCCTTCTTCCGTTTTTGTTCTTTCAGTGCCTTTCTATTGCATTGCTTGCTCTCTTCCAGACCCTGACTTATTTTTCTCACATTGCATTTATAATCACCCTGTGAAATAGGCGCTCCTATTATTATCCTCATGTGATAGACAAGGCAAGCAAAGTCCAGAGGGGCTGAGGGGTAAGTCAGGGAAGCTGAGCACCGTGCTGTCCTCCAGTGATTCTCCTGGAGACGGGCTGCTTGTGGGAGACCCAGCGGTCAGCCCGCCGGGCCCGTCTGCAGGTCACTTACTCACTGACTCGTGGGTTCCCTGGTCACAGTAGGCCGAGGACATCCCTGTATTAAGCCTCAGAAGGAAACATGTTCCATGGAGGAGGGTAACTCAGGTCGCAGGTGAAAGTGCTTCCTAATCAGAGGTCCGTAGTGGAGGTGATTCCCTGTGAGTCAGGTGGACCCAGTAGAATCTTTAAGAGAGGAAGCGGGAGGCGAGGAGGAGTCAGTGTCCGGGGTCTACAGCTAACATCAGCCTTGCGGGACAGCGGGGTCAAGAGCCCCGGGGTGCAGGCAGCCTCCAGAAGCTGGAAAAGGTCCGGGGATGACGGATTCTTCTCTGGAGGGTCCAGGAAGAAGTCCAGCCTTGCCGACCACCTGACCTTAGGCCTGTGAGCCTCTCCTTGATTTCTGACCTCCAGAATGGTAGGTAATGTGCTTTTTTTTTTAAAATGCTGTTTGGTTTATGGTGATTTCTTATGGCAGCCATAGGACAGTAATATACAGGGTGTGCCCTGAGAGAATTGTCAGGGGTCTGGAATGTTCCAGTATTGCTGCCCTGGGGTTCTTTGCGGTTGGGGAAGGTGTTCTAACAGGGTTGATATTTGGAGCTGGTGAGTGGGTTCAAGGTTCGGTGGAGCTGCTTGATTTAGAATCAGACTTGGCCAGTTGTCAGGGGCCTGTCCCTCAAAAGTGACCCGGCAGGGTCTCCAAGTGTGAATCGGGCAGGTCTGAAGGGATGTGTGAGAAGGCTGTGGTCTGGAACGGCTGGAGCCGTGCTGCCCAGGGACAGCATAATCTATGCAGGTAGGTTTTCAATCTTCAGAGAATATGCTTTATACTTCTTCTCTCTTCCAAAGTTCAGAGAAAGGAGGCAAGTGTTGCTCAAGAAACAGTAATTGATTATTCTTGTGGGTGTTCATTTCATTTTTTAATTGGGCATTTATTGAACTGTATCTTTTTCAAGGACATGTTAGAGTATGTCACAGATACAAACCCCAAAATACAGCACACGCGTGGGAGTTGTGAACCTGGTCAGTAGTTCTGATGTTTTGTTACTTGTTGGTTAGAGGAACTTTTTCAAATGGGAACTATATCTGTCTATTGTCTCAGAAGATATAAAAAAAGACAATGGAAATACACATTGTTTCAACACGATGGAACTAGAAAATAATTCTCAACAAGAAAACATTGCCCAAAGGCAAGAAGCTGAAAGAACAATAGTGGCTACTACACTAATATAATAACTCTAAGCCTAAATGCATTCTCTTATGTTTAAACAAAAGGACAATAATAATTCTGTAAGAAAATCCCTGGGAGTTACACATGAAAATATTTTTTTCCTAGGCAGCATTTGGCTTTTCCTATTCTGTCATCTTTGAACAGTTTAATATCTGGCAACATCTGCTCTAATTGCATGGTCTGCATTTCATCCTCAGAACTTGGGGCAGATATAAGTACACATTGCCACTGTTGTGAAGGATTCTATTATTTACTGATTGCATTTACAACTTTCTATTCTTCACAACATCAGGGTCTTCCCTGATGCTGGGAAAGAGTGAAGGCAAAAGGAGAAGAGGGTGGCAGAGGATGAGATGGTTAGAGAGCATCACCGTTTCAATGGACGTCAACTTGAGCAAACTCCAGGAGATAGTGGAGGAAAGGGAAGCCTGGAGTACTACAGTCCATGGGGTTGCAGAGTCAGACATGACTTAGCAACTGAACAGCAACAAAATTCTTCCCAAAGAAACAAAATCCAATAAGATAAAAATAAGAAACTTGGGCAAGGAAAAGAAAGGAAACTGAGGAATGAATCCATATGATAACTCTGTGGATTAATATATTTATCTTGGCTGATCTTCCAGTTCGACTGAGTTTCCTAGCATAAAAGCAAAACAAACCCAAGCAAAAATTTTAAATATGCAAGGTTCCCAGTAACAGAAGATTAGAATAAATACAATTTTATAAGGGATTTCTACCATCACTTCATATTTTTTTCTTATTCTCATATATTTTTTCACTCTATATTTGTATACAGGATTCCACTATCACTTCATATTTTTTTCTTACTCCATAATAAATACTTTTTAATTGCAATGAAATCCAACAGCAGAGAACTATTACTAAGGTTCCAAGGTAAGTAGTTCTCAAACTCCAGCAAGCATTGGAAATTCCTAGAAGGTCTATGAAAACAGATTTTTGGGTCCCGTGCTCAGAGTTTCTGAGTCAAGGTGGCCTGAGAATCTGTGTTACTAACAAGTTACACAAATTTTACTAACCCTGAAGTCAAAGATACAACTCTGAAATTTACAGTGTGCTCAGTTCATGCGGTCAGAAAATGTCCCAAAGTCTGATGCACCACTTCAATTCACGGATGAGAGTTTAGCATTCCTAAGGGAATAAATACATAACATATTTCTCAATGTAGCTGTGTGCATGCATGCTAAAGCACTTCGGTCACATCCAACTCTTTTGACCCCATGGACTGTAGCCCTCCAGGCTCCTCTGTCCGTGGGATTCTCCGGGAAAGAATATTGGAGTGGGTTGCCAGGCCCTGCTTCAGGGATCTTTCCGACCCAGGGATAGAACTGGCAGGTGGATTCTTTACCACCAAGTCACCAGGGAAGCCCGAGCATTATAGTTACTAACGTACATTGCAAAGCTGTGGAGGATAACTTCTTATCTTGCAGAATAGAACCTCAACAGAAGATTCTGCAGTGTCTTATACTTAACTAAGTGATAATAATTAATTCATTCAACAGATATTTAATGATTACCCACTATGTTCCAGGTGCTATTGGACGGAGTAGACTGTGAACAAGATAGATAAGCCCTTGCTTTCATGGAGTTTGCATTTTGTAGAGTCACACAATAAACTAATAGATATAACACCAGGTAGTTAGAGCTGCACAGAGAAACTTAAATCAGCTGACGGGTAATGAACTTGCTGTTTCAGAAGGACAGGTGGGAGAGGCACTGTATCCAGTGGGCAATTTTCGGAAAGGAAAATCTATGGTTATCTTATCACCTTGGAACTCCTTAGCAACGAAGCTTCAGAAATATATACTCATTTTTCATTACTTTATCCCTTTTAGTACTCCCTTTGGGAAAGGTAATTGGACTCAGAATTCCAAGACAGTTTTCCAGGCCTGGAAGGCTGTGACATGAGACATACTGCAGGAGCAGCAGAGGTTCTTATCAGAAATCTGGTGAGCCCCAGAGAGCACTCAGATTTTCAGATAGAGAGTTACGAGTCTCCTGAAGTGTCTCCATAAATGGTTCCTTCAGGTCCCATTGTGGGATGGTATGTGTGTGCACGTGTGTGTGCATTTAGATGTTAATTGTGTGTTTAAGGTCATGCCTGGGTGTTGACTCAACATTCCTGTCGTTTGTGGCTCATTTTTCACCCCGTAACCATGGCTGATGAGGTCATGGAAAGAGAAGTGGTGGAACGGACGGAGCTGCGGGCTCCTTATGCAGGTATCTGATACCCTCTGGTCTCCTGTTGTTTTGCTTCATGATTTAAAGTAATGAGATGCAGGTATTCATGTTTGCCCCTTTCTCTCCTCCCCTTCTCCTGTGAGGTCTTCCTCCTCATGGACGCTGTTGCTTACAAGATGCTCTGATACTTTAGCCAACCTTCCAGCTAAGCATCTAGATAACACCAACTGAGGCTGCCATCTAAAATGGCATGAAATACCGCTGCAAAGATGAGCAGAACTGTCCAGCAAGCTGAGCTATAGAACCACAAGAAAGAACAACATGGTTGTTTGAAGCCAGTAAGTGTTAGAGTGACTTATCATGCAGTCACATGTGACCAGAATAGGCTCTCCACTTCATTTTCCCACCAAGCAAGCTGCTGAGATGGAACTCGGGGTATTTTGCAGCATTGTTCTGAAAACAGCAACACAGATCGTGCCAGTGCTTTGTGCTGGATGCCAGCTGGCACCAAAAGACCGTGGAGCAACCCGTTGTGTGGAGGACTCAAAGGCTGCCCTTTGCTATGAGTGAAACGCTTGGAGGGCTGTTGAGATGAAAGTCAGCTCTGGGATGGGGTATCTAGAAAGAGAATCCCTGTCTGGTTTGCAGAGCACCTGGAAAGAGCTGCCTGACTGTGCAGAATGTCTTGTTTCTGGAGGGGTAAGGGTGGGAGGGCAGGATACAGTCCTAGACACCATAATGAGAGGATATTTTTCCGGAAATCAGTATACCCAAACAGAGGCTAAAAATAACTGAGCATTCTTTGCTGAGCTCAGCTGCTACCAAGGCTTTTGGCTCCTGGCCTGGGACTCCCCCTCAGCCCCATCTCCATGCCTTTCCGCTCCTCAGCATTAGATTCCTTTGGTGCAAAGCTCCACATTCCTTTTGTTCCTTTTAAATCCAAGTAGAACCACTCCTTCTTTGATGGAGTCCTGAGGTTTCAAGGGTATTATGGGTCTGTTTAACTGGGAGATGCTAGAAATATGCTCTGTCAGGCAGAGAAAATAACCGTCAAATCATGCATCACCACATCTTTCAAAGCTGTCACAGATTTAGAATAAAAGTTTTGAGGCTGGTGGCATCACTCACCTTTACAGAGGTGGAAGGCAAGTATAGAGAGATTTTGACTTTGCCAAAAGTCACAAAGGTCTTAAACGGGGAGATGGAATGTTATTGTTTAGTCACTAAGTTGCATCTGACTCTTTGTGACCCCATCAGGCTCCTCTGTCCCTGGGATTGTCCAGGCAAGAGTGCTGGAGTGGGGTGCCATTTACTTCTCCAGGGGATCTTCCTGACCCAGGGGTCGGACGCTTATCTGCTGTACTGCAGGTGGCTTTTAATGACTATAATTACAGGGTTAGGATTCCAGAGAAATCGAGGTTCTGTTGTTGTTGTTTAGTCGCTAAGTCCTTTCCAACTGTTTGTGACCCCATGGACTGTAGCCCACCAGGACCCCTCAGTCTATGGAATTTTCCAGGCAATTTAACCCTGTAATCATGGACTCCTAAGACAGGTACCACCCAGAGCACACTGTTCTTGGGTCCTTATTCACAGTGTCTTAATTATGATTGAGGGCAACAAGTGGGGTGGTCAGAGGAGGGGGTAGACCAGGGACCTTCCAAAGGAAAGGCACTTGATAGCCACGTTGGAGTCGCAGGAAGCTTGGTTGTTGGAAGGATGGTCAAAGGCAGAGTGAGGCGCCAAAGGGAGTCAGGGAGCTTGCGATAGGTTTGAGAAGGCACTGAGGCATGTGTTTCTAGCGTTAAGTATTATCTTTTGTTCTCACAATGAGCTTGCAAGACAATCGAGGTCAGTCTCCCCCTTACTTTCTCCTCATTGCTAACCTCCCACCATGCTTGTGTGTGTGTGCACATGTGTCTTCATTATCTTCTTGCACGTGTATGCACCACACTCATATTCGTACCTACACAGCCTGGATGTTGGCGTGTCCTCCAGATCTCCTTGATGGGGCTAGTGTGTCCACCCCGCAGCTGCCGTAAATGCTGGATCCAGAGGGCTCATGGCTGGCTTCCATCGCCAAGGAATTATCCTCCCCTGAAGGAGCCTCATCAACCAGGAGAAATTAATTATTATCTCTGTCCTCGGGGCACCTCAGTGTCTGATAATGAGGTTAAAAAAAGAAGTGCCCTCTTGCCTCATGATGGGGACTATTCCACATTACAATACATGTGTTATGTGCCTGGTCCAGTAATCTCCTGTGAGTCAGGCTAAGCCTAACCCTAACCCTGGCGCTAGTGGTAAAGAATCTGCCTGCAATGCAGGAGATCTGAGACGTGGGCTGGATCCGTGGGTTGGGAAGATCTCATGATGGAGGGCATGGCAACCCACTCCAGTATACTTGCCTGGAGAATCCCAAGGACAGAGGAGCCTGGTGAGCACAGCCCAAGGGGTCACAAAGAGTCAGACACGACTGAAGCAACTGAGCGCGCACACATACGGCAACCCTAACCGCATCCTTGTTCAGCACTTTGCCGTTCTCTCTTGCTTTACATCCCTTACAGGTTGGTCTCCCTCAGTTAATCACATGGCTTTGAATCCTTGCCTCAGATTTTGTTCCTAGAGAACCTGATCTCTACACGCCAGCGCACACACACACACATCAAGTATATAACAACTCCTTATTTTTCAGATAACAAATATGAAGCCACTGAAGGTAAAAAGAAAAGAAAAAAGACGCAACCAAGTTGAGATCAATTAATATAAAAATGATGACTAGGAACCTTTTATTCTGAATGCATGTCTTGCCTTTGTTTCAAACTAGACTGGCTTTAGTATATAACAGTCTTGGTTCATTCATTCATGGGGCTTTTTTGGAGTTGATTATGTGTGGAAGAACTTGTAGTTTCCTTTTTTCAATCCTGCAAGGTCTGTTGAAAGTAGAAAAATCTCACTCTGGTTGATTTCAACAAGAAAAGCTAAAGACAGGTAACTTAACTGGAAGATGGGTATAGTTTTATATAAGCTTTGCTCTGCCAAGTGAGAAATGTGCTGGCAAAGAGATCTTATCTGTCTCCAAGGTCAGACATCTCTCAACCTGTGATGCATGGAAATTGTGGAACGGACTGTCGGAAATTTTACACATTCATAAATATTGATAGGCTGACAGAGAATTTTAATGTTGAGATGTCTGACTCTGATTATTTCTGAAACATAAACATCTTTCCCTTCTCCCCTAAGGGCCAAAGATCAAGCTTTGGCTGTCGTCTTTTAGATAAGGCATCTGACTGTTCGATGTAATTCAGATTTGTACACATTTCTGCCCAGGGAAGCTAACCATTCAGCTGTCAAAAGAATGAGAAAGCTAGCTCTTGCCTGGGACCTCCTTGTTTATTTTGCTGTGTTATTCTCAGCCAGACCCTCAGGGAGCACATATGCCCAGGAGTCTCCCAGTTTGGGTGGGGTTAGAGAGAGTTCTCCAAAGTAACCCTTTCCTCTCCTTTTCCTTTCTCAGATGAATTCTGATCCTCGTTTAATTTTTTTACAACTTTAGTTGTTGTAAAAGCATGCAATGTTTATACTCTTGACAGATTTTTTAACTGTACATTATAGTATGGTTTCCCATGTCTTCATGAGAATTAGATGGGGATACAGTGTCAGACTTTATTTTGGGGGGCTCCAAAATCACTGTAGATGGTGACTGCAGCCATGAATTAAAAGACACTTACTCCTTGGAAGAAAAGTTATGACCAACCTAGATAGCATATTCAAAAGCAGAGACATTACTTTGCCAACAAAGGTCCATCTAGTCAAGGCTATGGTTTTTCCAGTGGTCACGTATGGATGTGAGAGCTGGACTGTGAAGAAAGTTGAGTGCTGAAGAATTGATGCTTTTGAACTGTGGTGTTGGAGAAGACTCTTGAGAGGCCCTTGGACTGCAAGGAGATCCAACCAGTCCATTCTAAAGGAGATCAGCCCTGGGATTTCTTTGGAAGGAATGATGCTAAAGCTGAAACTCCAGTACTTTGGCCACCTCATGTGAAGAGTTGACTCACTGGAAAAGACTCTGATGCTGGGAGGGATTGGGGGCAGGAGGAGAAGGGGACGACCAAGGATGAGATGGCTGGATGGCATCACGGACTCGAGGGCGTGAATGTGAGTGAACTCCGGGAGTTGGTGATGGACAGGGAGGCCTGGCGTGCTGCGATTCATGGGGTTGCAAAGAGTCGTACACGACTGAGTAAGTGAACTGGTAGTATGGTTAACCATAGACACAATGTTGTACAGTAGACCTCAATAAGTGGTTAATCTTGCAGCAGTGAAGCTTTAAACCCATAGAGCGCTGATCTCTAGAACGTCGTCTTCTTGCATGACAAAGGCTGTACCCTTCTGATCTTTGAGCCTGTGAATTTGACTGCGTTAGATACCTCACATACAGGGACTCATACTGTTAACTGCAACAGCAGACTAGCGTTGGTGAGGGTGTGGAGAAACTGGAACCCTTTGCACTGCTGCTGGGGCAGGGAAATGGTGCAGCTGCTCTAGGACACAGTATGGAGGGTCCTCAAAACGTTGCCAGAAGCCCTTTGCCCTTCAGGTGCAGTGCGCCAGGCTTCTCACTGTGATTTGGCCACCTCATGTGAAGAGTTGACTCACTGGAAAAGACTCTGATGCTGGGAGGGATTGGGGGCAGGAGGAGAAGGGGACGACCAAGGATGAGATGGCTGGATGGCATCACGGACTCGATGGGCGTGAATGTGAGTGAACTCCGGGAGTTGGTGATGGACAGGGAGGCCTGGCGTGCTGCGATTCATGGGGTTGCAAAGAGTCGTACACGACTGAGTAAGTGAACTGGTAGTATGGTTAACCATAGACACAATGTTGTACAGTAGACCTCAATAAGTGGTTAATCTTGCAGCAGTGAAGCTTTAAACCCATAGAGCGCTGATCTCTAGAACGTCGTCTTCTTGCATGACAAAGGCTGTACCCTTCTGATCTTTGAGCCTGTGAATTTGACTGCGTTAGATACCTCACATACAGGGACTCATACTGTTAACTGCAACAGCAGACTAGCGTTGGTGAGGGTGTGGAGAAACTGGAACCCTTTGCACTGCTGCTGGGGCAGGGAAATGGTGCAGCTGCTCTAGGACACAGTATGGAGGGTCCTCAAAACGTTGCCAGAAGCCCTTTGCCCTTCAGGTGCAGTGCGCCAGGCTTCTCACTGTGTTTGGAATGAAATCCAAACTGGTGACTACAGCCTGAAAGGCCTCGCACCGTCCATCTCTCCCTTCCCTCTTTTATCTCACCTTCTCCTTGTTCACTCCTCCAACCACCATGATGTTCAGTTCCCCAACACCCGATCTGCTTCTTCTCTGAGTCTCTGCTCAAGCTGTTCCATCTTCTTGAGATCCTCTGCCCCTGCCCTGTGTCTTAATTGAAAGCTCACCTTCTCACGGAGGCCATTCCTGACCATCATGTTGGTCTGTGTCAGGGTGCTCTGCCTTATATTTTCCTTCAGGCGTTTCATCATGAGAAGGAAATAGTAATCTGCTCCTTTAATTGTTATCGTGAAAGTAAGGACCATTTCTTTCTTGTTTCCATCCTCTGTTTTCCCCCTTCCTGCTTCTTTTTGGGTTATTTAAACCTTAAAAAAAAATCTACCTTTTCTTATCCTTTTAATTCTTTTATCTATTTTCTCTGTGTAAGTGTTTAAGTAGTTGTTTTAGGGTTTATTATATTTATATATAAAGGGTTTCCCTGGTGGCTCAGTGGTAAAGAATCCACCTGCCAAGCAGGAGCAGCGCGTTTGATCCCTGGGTCAGGAAGATCCTTGGAGAAGGAAACGGATCCCTTCAGTATTCTTGCTGGAGAATCCCATAGGCAGAGGAGCCTGGCAGGCTACAGTCTGTGGGGCTGCAAAGAATTGTACACTAGTTAGTAAACAACAATGGTGTGTGTGTGTGTGTGTGTGTGTGTGTGTATAAATTAGCTTTCCACTCTTTACTGAAAATGAACATTTAACCATTTCCACTGGAATGTAAACACATGACCACAACATGCATCGTAAGTATTTCTTTCATTATGCCGTATGCCCCTTTTACTTTCCACCACGTGCATCTTTTAATGCCCCCCTTATAATTGTCTAATATAGTGAATTTAATCTACACATATTAAAGCTTCAGTCATTTCTGACTCTTTACAACCCTATGGACTGTAGCCCGCCAGGCTCCTCTGTCCATGGGATTCTCCAGGCAAGAATCCTGGAGTGGGTTGCCATTTCCCCCTCCAGGGGATCTGCCTGACCCAGGGATTGAACCCAGGTCTCCTATGTCTCCCGCTCTGGCAGGCGGGTTCTTTACCACTAGGGCCACTGGGAAAGCCCCCCAAATCCCATTAGATAATGTTTTAATTTTTCTCTCCACCTTCAAATGTGCTTTAAGGTCCTCAAAAGAAGTATAGTCTATTCTATTTATTCTTTCCTCTGTTCTTTCTTCAGTACTGATACTCCACATTTTTTATCTGGCATAATTGCTCTTTTTTTCTATAGAACTTCTTTTAGCAATTTGGTTAGAAGCAGGCCCATTTTCTAGGTTTTATTCATCTGAGAAAGTCCTGATTTCACCTTTATTTCTGAAGGATATTTTTGCTGGATATAGAATTTGCATTGGCAGTTCTTTTCTTTTATACTGTGCCATTTCCTTATGGCCCCATCATTCCCAATGAGAAATCTACAGTAATTTCAACTGCCATTCCACTACAGACAACGAGTTTATTCTTTGTCTTTAGTTCTTAACTGTTTGATTATGCTGTGGATTTATTTTGGTTTATCCGTTTTGGAGTTCACTCAGCTTCTCTGATCTGTAAGTTTGTGTCTTTCATGAAATTTGGACGTCTTCAATCATTATTCTTTAAATAGTTGTCAGTACAATACTGTCTAATTTCTGGGATTTTGGTCATGTGAATGTTAAATTTCTAATCATTATCACATAGATCCCTGAGACTATGTTTCTTTTGTTTCCCCCCAATCTAAAAAGAGAAAACTCTGTGTTCAGGTTGGATAATTTCTATTCATCTATCTACAAGTGTGGTGACTTTCTTCTGCTATCTTTATTCTGCTATTAAGTTCATCCAGCAAACTTTTCTTTCAGCAGTATTTTCATTTCTAAAATTATTTGATTCTTCTTTATATCTTCTATTTCTTTGTTGAGACTTCTTATATTTCCTTTGTTTCAAAGTGTTTGTAGTTGTCTGCTCAAGCATTTTAATCCTAGTTTTAAAGAAGTCTTTGTCAGGTAATTTTAACAATTTTATTATCTCAGTGTTGGTCTCTGTCAGTCATCTTTTCCCATATGAGTTCAGATTTTTTTTACATACTGAATAATTTTGGATTGTATTCCAAACCCTTTTAGCATTATGTTAAGAGACTTTGGGTCCTTCTGAAATCCTTGGAAATGTTGATACTTTTTGTTCAGCATTCAGTTGACCTATTTATGGCCAGGCCCCAAGTTCTATCCCACATTCTGAGGGCTCTGATTCTAATGTTCTTTGGCTTTCAAAGCATCTTTAATGCTGTTCAGATATATCCTGTGTGTGCTTAACTTAGTGGCCAGTCTGAGTCCTAGGAGGCAGTTTGACGCTGATTGAGGTACTTGGTGTGACTGAGCAGGATCAGATCTGTGCATGCATTGCTAGGGGAGGTGAACCTGAGTGTTCGTAATTTATGGGTCTGTTCTCTCGAGTGCCTCCATCCTTGTGAACTCATCAGTGCTTTCTGGTTTCTTGGGGCTATTCTTTTTGGTCCTCTGACTAGAAAACCAAGGATTAGTTACTTCCATTGACTATGTCAGGGACCAATAGTGGCAGGACAGAGGCAGAAAACTAAAGGTTCTCCCCACCCTCTTGGTATTGCGTTCTGCCAGATTGACAGAAACATTCTTCTCCATCAGAGTTTTGGCTCCCATGAGTGCCTGCTCCTAATCACTTCTATCACATTTACAAAATTGATTGGAGGTGTGAGAAAATAGAGAAAAGAAAGAGAAAACAAAAAAGGAAATTTCCATCCTCTCTTTTGGAGTGAGAAGTTTCCCTTTTCACAGTGTCAGGTCAAAATGAAGCGGCTTCCCGAAAAACTCCCTGTGTTCTGTCCTGGTGGCCACTGCCAAGCCTGGAGCGTTGAGCTCAAGCCACAGTGTACTGGAGGGAGGAGAAGCGGGAGACCCACCACTGGCTCCACGTCACTTTCAGTGCTGATTTCATTGCCCAGTCTGTACGCCACAGTTTACCTTCCAGAGTCCTCACGTACTGCTTCATGCAGCTGGCCCATGTTTTATAGCTATATTCAGTGGGAGAGGCAGGGTGAAGTGTGTTTCCTCCATGTTTCGTGGAATCAGAAATCCTTAGTTATTCAGTTAGGCAGGATATGTAGCCTCTGGTTTTACTGTTTATTCACCAGCCCAGACAGCTGCTGTATTTTGTTCTCAGGGAGCAGGCGAAAATGGAGAAAACAGATGCCGAAGACTTCTGGACCTAGAGGACATGAGATCTGGGTTCTAATCCAAGTGCTGGTGTGGGGTAGTCATGTAATCCTAGGCAAGTTAATATCTCTGGATCATTGTGTAAAACGTGAGTACTGTAACACTGTCTGCCCAGCTTACGCCCTCCATCTGCGCCCAGGTCCTTGTGATGATCAAATAAGATAGTGGATGTGACAATACTCTGCACAAAGTGGTATGAAAAGAGAATGACTTCTTCCTCCGTGGCCTGTGGAGAGTGGGGCGAGAGGGATTCTTGGGCTGGGGCAGCAGGTGGCAGCCCTGTAAGGACGGAGGAGCCTGCAGCTTGTCTGCGGCACGGGGCTGCCCTCCACCACTAACCAGGCTCTTCATCCTCTTGTGCAGACTGCCCTTCTTCCTTCTTGAACTTCTGTTCTTGTCACACTCCTGGGCAGTATAAGTGGTGATTAAAAGCCAACAGGCTAGAACTCAGAGATATGGAAGGATATAATAAGGATACAATAATTTTATCTAAGTGGCATACTTATGAATGGGTTAGGACAGTGTTGGCTCTTTCTCACAGATTGGTTAGTCTAAGGTGACGTACCAGAAGCTAAGCAATTAGGATTAGTTTTTCAAGTCCTTACTGAATTTGTGGCAACTTGCTTCTGTTTTCTGTTTTGGTTTTTTGGCCCTGAGGCATGTGGGATCTTAGCTTTCCAACCAGGAGTTGGGAAGCTGCACCCCCTGCATTGGAAGGCAGTGAACCACCAGGGAAGTCCCCAGATTAGAGTTATTGTCGGGAGAATAGCTAGCTTTCCCAGATTCAGTGCAGATTATTGGAGCATGTCTCAGAAATGTCATTTCAATTGTTAATACTAAATGGAAAGGAAATAGAAGAAGAAAAAGGGGGTAACTATGTAAAGTATGATATATACACGCAACAGACTAGGGTCTTATTAGATCTTAATATTATTCAATCACACTGAGTTTTGAATCACAGAGATTTATCATTTGGCTTTTTGCTGGATTATATAACTTCTCCATCATCACAGAAAGCGGTATTTGATGATGCTGATCCAGCAAAATTAGTTAAAAGAAATATGGAAGAAAACAATTCTTTTTTTCATAGAAAGTAGGAAAATGACAAATTTGCACCATGCCCAGGTTCTGAAACTTGGACTCTGGGACAGTGGCTATTTGGTTACTGCTCTGTATAAGGGTTTTTAGGAGAAGGCAATGGCACCCCACTCCAGTACACTTGCCTGGCAAATCCCATGGACAGAGGAGCCTCGTAGGCTGCAGTGCATGGGGTTGCTGGGAGTTGGACACGACTGAATGACTTCACTTTGACTTTTCACTTTCACACATTGGAGAAGGAAATGGCACCCCACTCCAGTGTTCTTGCCTGGAGAATCCCAGGAACGGGGGAGCCTGGTGGGCTGCCATCTCTGGGGTCGCCAGAGTTGGACACGACTGAAGCGACTTAGCAGCAGCAGTAGCAGCATTCCTGAAATAGTTATTATTGATAAAAATGTTATTTCCTTCAGAAGTTACTTCCTATTAGTGACATACATTCTCTTTTCTTGAACACACAAGTTATGGAAATAAATAATCAAATCAATAAATAATCAAATAAAATTAGTAATAAAAGAATAATAATAATAACCGCCCCTGCTGTTTTTTGAATGCTCACAATATACTAAACACTGTGCTAAATGCCTTAGGCAGGTGTGGCTAGTCTCAAGTACATGCACAGTGTCACAAAAATAACAGTTTCCATTTCCATGCAGGATGGAAAGCAACACTTCTTTCCCCCACACACCCCATCACACCCAGAAATCCTTGAGAGGTGCGCAGCCCAGCAGAATTTGAGGCACAGGCAGAGGCGGTGTTTCCCTTTCATGGCCAGCTGAAGTTCCCAATGAAAATTAAAGATTAATGATGCAAGGAGCTAAAAGTCAATAAGAAGAAAAGGCCAGGACCCTCCCCCATTTGTAAACAGTGTAAAGCTTTGTACCGAGCCAATGGCTGCAGACAGGGAAAGCTAATACCAATGCCGTAAAAGCCCAGGGCTAACCTTTCATTGTGTCTGGTGCTGAGCCTTCAGCATTTGATGAATGACTACCTTGTACCAGCAGGTCACTGGGGAGCGCGTGGGGCTTTCATGTGGCTGGGACAGCTGTGGGCAATCTGTGCGTGTGGATAACCCTGCTGAGAGAAACAGCTGTGTGGAGGCAGCGCGCTCTACTCAGGAGTCGGCAGAGAGACGACTGTCAAGAAGCAATTTACACCCTGGATGAAATCTCTCTGGGAGTTTCATCTCGACAGGATGGGCTCCTTGGCTTTTGATGTCTCCTTGAAATGAGATCACTTTGTGTCCAATTTGATATTTACAGGAGCGTCATCAGGTTTCACTGTACGTTGTTCCTTTCCTCCTCACCCGTCATATGAGACAGGCGCTGTTTCTGCTGTTCTCCCTTTATGGAGAGGCTCAGAGGAGCTCAGCAACTTGTCCAAGGTAGCAGAGCTGACAACTGGCCAGGATGAGCTTTGGACCTGGATCTGTCTGATTCCAAAGCTTTTACTGTCCTGCAGTGGAAAGTCAGCCATCGCTTTTGATGAAAGTAAAATGTAGTGCTTTCTTAGATTAAGAGCTATTGCTTTTCTTATTAGGGGAGGCTGCAGGGGAAGGTAGGGTGTGTCTCTTGATGCTGACATCCAAAAAGGGCCACATGTTAACCTCTATTTCCTGTCCACTTTGGCTTAATATCCCCAGTTGGATCAGAAATCCACGGAATGAGTTTCCCTTCATTGTGTTTAAGAAGGAAAATGCCTGCTTAACTTTGACAACACCCTTAATGATTGCCAGAGACCCTCGATTTATTATTCTTCTCTCAAGAGTCCTATATAAGTCTCCTTTGAAAACTGTCTCCTCATCAATATTAATAATCCCTTGATGTTGTGCACACTTGGTGTTGGTCAAAATGCCTTCACATATATGAGCTCATTTCTCCTTAAATTTTTGTTGGAACCTTTCTCCATGTTCAGCACTGTGTTAAGTGTTGGGGATGTCAAAAGACTTATGCCACAACCCCTTCCTCGGAGTTCAGGCTCTCCCCTGCCCTCGTCTTCTGGAGTAGACCCGATATGAACACCGTTCGTACAGGTCATTCGTCTCAGTGTAACCTCCTGTTCTCAACTGCCCACAGCTTCCTTGTCCTCTTTTCTCCTCTATCAACATTCTCATATTTATGTTCCCTTAAACCTACTTTTCTGGAGAAGGCGATGGCACCCCACTCCAGTACTCTTGCCTGGAAAAATCCCATGGATGGAGGAGCCTGGTGGGCTATAGTCCAAGGGATCGCTGAGGGTCAGACACGACTGAGTGACTTCACTTTCACTTTTCACTTTCATGCGTTGTAGAAGGAAATGGCAACCCACTCCAGTGTTCTTGCCTGGAGAATCCCAGGGACAGGGGAGCCTGGTGGGCTGCCGTCTATGGGCCGCACAGAGTCGGACACGACTGAAGTGACTTAACAGCAGCAGCAAATCTACTTTTCACTTGCTTTTGCTCATGCCCTGTGTCTTTCTAGTCTTAATTTCTGCCGTTTTCCTCTAAATCCAAATTAGACCTCTCCTTTTAAATCCAAGATGAAATCTCTCCTGTCCTCCATGACACTTAGTTAAGAGTTGAGTAACCTCTTCTCTTCCAAATTTTGATGGCACTTGTTGCCAAAATATTGTGTTTGGTACTTAGACTATAATGCAATTTGATGTAAATGCATTTTACCCTTCTCTGCAGAGGTGATTTCTTGGCATATCGCTAAATGTGGAAAAGACAAGATCATTGATAGGTAGTCCAAGTAATTATGCAAGTGAAAGTCGCTCGGTTGTGTCCGACTCTTTGTGACCCCATGGACTATAGAGTCCATGGAATTCTCTAGGCCAGAATACTGGAGTGGGTAGCCTTTCCCTTCTCCAGGGGATCTCCCCAACCCAGGGATGGAACCCAGGTCTCCTGCATTGCAGGCGGATTCTTTACCAACTGAGCCACAAGGGGAGCCCAAGAATAATGGAGTGGGTAGCCTATCCCTTCTCCAGCAGATCTTCTCAACCCAGGAATCGAACCGGGCTCAATTATGTCTAATCTGCATTGCAGGCAGATTCTTTTCCAACTAAAATACTATTCGACATGCATGATATTTGCTGGACAGAACACTTGGAATAATGCAGAGGCCTGTGCCAGATTTAACACTGAAATGTGTACCTTGTAGCCAGCAAAATGTTGATACACATATTTTAGAAAATGTATTGCCAGTATTGAAACTTGGGGAGGTTCGACATAGCATGCAGGTTTCTGGCTGCCTTCGAAAAACTCAGGAGTTCTGGCCCCACGTGGCTTCCTTTTTGCAAGATGACCATCCGTCCGAGTTGAGAAGAAGCTGTCCCTTAGACACGGGGCCTCCTCCCCCACCATTTCCGCCTGGCCCCACCTCACCTATCACCTCACCTCCTGAATGTGAAGTTGGCAAGGGTCCGTCTGCCGATCATCATTGTGGTTGTGCTGACAACTCCTTACAACAATGTTGAACACACAGTGAAATATTTCTTGTTAACTCTGGCTCTGTCTATGGGCCAAACATAAGGGCTGAAAGGGCTATGTGTTTGGAGAAAAATGAGAAAGCACTATTATAACTTGCTGCTGTTACTGTGGCTGTTATTTTACTACTGTTTTTGTTGTTATTTCGGCAGAAGTGAAACATACAACTGTGGATCTCATAGTCAAAGTGTGTCTGTACAGAAGCAAAGATAAATGCAAGCGCAAGTTGCTGTCATTAGGAAACCTGTGCTCTTCGCCGGGTGGTCCTCACAGGCATTTGTGGGGAAGGCAGTCTGAAGGTGGTCAGGGCTGGGATCCTGGCTCTGGTGGGGTTCGTCTGTGACCTTGAGTAGGTTATGTCTAATCTCACTTTGTCTCCATGAAACTGGAATAATATCCAAGGGTGGTGGTTTATGGACTTACATTAAGATGCAAGAAGTTGGGATTTTTGTCTTTTGAGTGTACTCCCAGAGCCTAGAAGAGAGTATGTATTGTACATGCTTAATCAGCACTTATTGAATGGATGAATGACATTTATTAATATGAAGCCTAGCCCCAGAGTTGGGTCATGGAAGGCCACTGGCAAATTTCAACCTGTTTCTAAGGAGTTAATCATACTTGTCATTAAGGGCAGAGACTGGTCTTCTTATTCCTAGCACCTTAGGCCTGCCACCCAGCAGGTGATTAATTCTCATTTGTGGAATGAAGAGATAATGTCTGATAGTTCAGTTCAATTCAGTCGCTCAGTCGTGTCTGACTGTTCGTGACCCCATGAATCGCAGCATGCCAGGCCTCCCTATCCATCACCAACTCCCGGAGTTCACTCAGACTCACGTCCATCGAGTCAGTGATGCCATCCAGCCATCTCATCCTCAGTCATCCCCTTCTGCCCCCAATCTCTCTCAACATCAGAGTCTTTTCCAATGAGTCAACTCTTTGCATGAGGGGCCAAAGTACTGGAGTTTCAGCTTTAGCATCATTCCTTCCAAAGAAATCCCAGGGTTGATCTCCTTCAGAATGGACTGGTTGGATCTCCTTGCAGTCCAAAGGACTCTCAAGAGTCTTCTCCAACACCACACTTCAAAAGCATCAATTCTTCTGTGCTCTGCCTTCTTCACAGTCCAGCTCTCACATCCATACATGACCATAGGAAAATCCATAGCCTTGACTAGACAGACCTTTGTTGGCAAAGTAATGTCTCTGCTTTTGAATATGCTATCTAGGTTGGTCATAGCTTTTCTTCCAAGGAGTAAGCGTCTTTTAATTTTATGGCTGCAGTCACCATCTGCAGTGATTCTAGAGCCCGAAAAAATAGTCTGACACTGTTTCCACTGTTTCCCCATCTATTTCCTATGAGATAACCCATCCTTTAACAATCTTTATTTTGTCTAAGGAGAGTTGATTTACATGTTGTGTTAGTTTTTGCTGTACAGCAAAGTGGTTCAGTGAGACACATGTATATTTTTCATTGTGGTTTATCACAGGATGTTGAATGCAGTTCCTGATGTTATACAGTAGGACCTTGTTGTAAAATATATGCAATAGTTTACGTCTGCTAATCCCAACCACTCAATCCACCCTGCTCCACCCCTCCTCCTTGGCAACCACCAGCCTGTTTTCTATGTCTGTGACTCTGTTTCTGCTTTGTAGACAAGTTCATACGTGTCATATGTTAGATTCCACATGTAAGTGATATTGTATGGTGTTTGTCTTTGGTGGTTCAGAATGTAAAGAATCCGCCTGCAGTGCAGGAGACTCAGGTTTGATCCCTGGGTTGGGAAGATCCCCTGGAGGGGGGAATGGCAACCCACTCCAGTATTCTTGCCTGGAGAATCCCATGGACAGAGGAGCCTGGCGGGCTACCATCCATAGGGTCACACAGAGTCATGCCAGTCACACAGACTGGGCGACTAACACTTTCTGACTGACTTAGCAGGGTGATCTCTAGGCCTGTCCATGTTGCTGCAACAGCATTATTCTCTTTTTATGGCTGGGCAGTGTTCTGGGGGTGTGTGTGTGTGTGTGTGTGTGTGTGTGTGTGTGTATCACAGCTTCTTTTTCCATTCATCAGTCAGTGGACATTTAAGTTGTTTCCATGTCTTGGCTGTTAAAAATGGTCCTGCTATGAACATAGCTGCTGCTGCTAAGTCTCATCAGCCGTGTCGTGTCTGACTCTCTGTGACCCCATAGATGGCAGCCCACCAGGCTCCCCCGTCCCTGGGATTCTCCAGGCAAGAACACTGGAGTGGTTGCCATTTCCTTCTCCAATGCAGGAAAGTGAAAAGTGAAAGTGAAGCCGCTCAGTCGTGTCCAACTCTTTGTGACCCCATGGACTGCAGCCTGCCAGGCTCCTCTGTCCATGGGATTTTCCAGGCAAGAGTACTGGAGTGGGGTGCCATTGCCTTCTCCAATGAACATAGGGGTGCGTGCATTTTTTCAAACTATAGTTTTTTTTTTTTTGGGTATGTGCCCAGGACTGGGATTGCTGGGTCACATGGCAACTCTATCTGTGGGTTTTTGAGGAACCCCCATACTGTTCTCCATAGTGGCTGCACCAATTTACATTCCCATCAAGAGTTCTGTTTTCTCCATACCCTCTCCAGAACGTGTTATCTCAACAGTGTTTCTTAAAGACTGCAGCATCAGTTACATTAGGCTGCTGTTTTGGTTTGCAGCTTCTTTTTTCTCCGTAGGATGAAAGGATTGCTCCCCTGCTCCATGTATTATAGATCTATCCTTTTTCTTTCTATTTCATAGTTCTGAAACGTGGCCAGTGGAGGGTCACATATGCTTAAGAATGTTTATTTCACTTTTTCAAGCTTTTTTTTTTCATCTTCTCAGTTGCCCTTCGCTTTCCCCTACTGCATTGGAACCACTTAACAGCTGGCAGATGTGGTTTAGGTAACAATGAGTCTGACCCAAGGATGTTTAATAATAAAAGCTCAGTGTGACAGCTTGACCCACAGAGTCGTGGGGTTTGTTGTTATATCAAACACCAGTCTTGTCTGACTGGAGAGCCAGACATAAGTAACACGGTCAGGCCAACCATTATTTTGCAATCTTGGCTATTCTCTGAGCATCTTTTCTTACTTGACATTAATGAGTGGCCTTTAAAATAAAGACTATGTTTGTGAAGGGGGAGAACATGAGTCCAAATATGCCTCAGTGTCTCCTGCCTTAGACAAAGCACGTATTCATGCAGGTAAACTCTCAGATGCTTTGTGTTGGGTTGGCCAAAAAGTTCATCCATAAGCTGTTGCCTTTGCAACATCCCAAGTTCGTTTTGTGCCTTGACTTTGGTCTTCAAAGTCTGGGGCTTGATGGAGGCAGCTGGAACGAAGCCTAGCAGGTGCCAAACGTTGTCTTGCAGACTGCCGTGAATGCTGACTTGTTCATTCACAGTTGATGGCCTCAAAATGCCTGTTGAGAACTTCTCCAAAACAGCATTGGGTTCTTCTCTACACTATGGTTGTGATTCAGCTTTATTATCTCCCAGGAAAATGCATTCCAGACTCTTGGAGGTGGTGGGCTCATTGGAACATTTAATCTCTTAAAGATGAGTCATTGTTTCTACCTTTTTTATATATCATCCTCAAAGTTGGTGGTAACTGCCGCAGTGCAACTTTGTGTGATCACGGATATTCATTGAAGGTTTGTTCTGAATGGCGTACAGTGGGTGGCTTTCTAGGGGTGAGGGGAAGTTGGTGATGTGAACTCACAGTAGGTAGTCAAGAAATATTTGCTGGATAAGATGTCAATTTCCATTCTTTGACTTGACTGATACTATTTTAAAATAGGGTGGCTATAAAAAATTCTGAGAGTAATGTATGTTTCTTGTGGATCGTCTGCTAGGCATGACAAGAGAACCATGTATTCAGTCAACAGTGGTTAATTGAGCACATACTATGTTCCAGGCTGTGTGCTGGGCCCAGAGATGAACCAGTGACAAGCACAGACACTTGTTGAATTTTCATTCGTGTGGGGAGAAATGCAAGATAATTCTGTTGGGATTTACCTTTTTTTCTTCTCCTCCTTCCTCTCTTTGCCTAAGTGCCATGGAAGGGAAACAAGCCAGAAGCGAGTGGTTGAGACAGAGACTGGGAGGCGACCTCCAGCCCTCGGGTAACTGCTGCTCATGGTTCAGGGCCTTTGCACCGGAGCGTGTGTCTCTGCGCTGAGTGTGAGTGCGTACATGCCAACATCTGGATTCCATTTGGTTCGATTCTGTTTCAATTAACGAGCCACACAATTATTGAACAAGGTGGAGGTGTGGACTCCCGCTCGTATCTGCAGGCTCTTCTCGCTGAGAGGCAGCCCCACTTCCCACCCACAAGGCACCGTGGCCCTCCTCCTGTTCTCATTCCTCAAGCCCGCCATCCCAGAAGAGAGCCTGGCCTGGGCCCTGCACACCTGGGCCAGCCCCCTGGGGCCAGCCGGTCAGCGGAGCCTGGCGGCACAGGCCCGCTTGCCCCCACCGCCGTGATCTCCAGACCAAGGCTGCTTTCAGCTGAAATAGCATGAAAAATGAGTTCTTGTGGTGTTTGCAATATAAACACTGGAGATGCCACAGGAATTCCAGCGCTCCAGGGATGTGCTTGCTCACTGGGCTTTCTACGTCCTGAGAAGACCCTGGGGTTCAGCCTCGCCAGCAGAGTGGGGAGCGGCTGCCAGGGGCCCCCACGTGGAGGGTTCCATCTGGGGATGCCAGCCCAGGGCGCCCTCGGCCACTCGAGCCAAGGGAGGGAGCTTTGGGCGGGCTTTCTGTGGAAAGGGCCACATAGTAAACCACGTGGGGCTGTTCAGACCGGATGGTCTCTGTCCGACTACTTGGCTCTGCCATCATAACCATAGACAGTGGGCAAGTGGACAGGCATGCCTGTGTTCCCATTAAGCCTTTTTATAAAGACAGGCGGCAAGCCAGATTTAGCCCACACTCTGCAGGTTGCGGTCACCTGCTTTGAACCAAAGGGCTGGATCCCAGCTGGGCTTCACCGCTTTTCTGCTGGGATTGGAGCTGGCTGCTCCATCATTCCCTCTGTTACATGGCTTGATAAGAGTCCCTAGTTTGTATTCTGGTGAGCCTCAGTGGGACGATAGGAGAAGCCCTCCAAATACTGTCTCCCCTGTGATGGGCACCTGGCCATTCTTGCTGCATCCCCCTCTTTCTCCCCCCCAGATGGCTCTGGCTTCTGGATAACATGACTTCTAGGCTGAGAAGGCATTTTTCCAGAATTTTGACTCATTCCCCTTCTCTAGGATGTAAGCCGTCTCCTACCCACATGTCTGAATCTTGTTAACATGAAAAGGTCACGGAATTTTTCCTGATTTCTCTCTTGCAAGTCAGATTTTGCTTCTGTACCTTCTTTTCCCAGAAATTCAGCTGCACTTTGAATGACACTTGTTCCTTTTTTATTTTAATTCATTCATTCATCCACCTGGGACCTTGTCTGTCTCTTTTCTCCCTAGTTCACTGCTGTTTTCAATCCATATCTTAATGGTACTTTTATTAATAAATTAGCACTCATTTATTAATATAATTCATAACAGGACCTCTGACCTCAAGGTACATATGTGTATAGGTCAGGGGGTCTTATTTTTTCTGTCATGATTTCTTGAAGCCTCACATTTGGCATGGCATAGAATATTTGCCTGATAAACCGTTTTATAATGAATGAAAGAGGTTCATGTAATGTTTCTTACTCACCTTCCCAGTCCTCACTATTCTGAGCGTGGAGCCTTGTATACAGTAGACATCAAATCAACATGTGTTGATCAAGTTTTGCCCCCATACCGTCTACACACCCGGTAATATGCTTCTCTGCTTGAGGAACGTGGCTGCCAAATGGTATTTTCACCTCTTGCTGTGTTCCTTCTGGTTGAGAAGAAGGTTCAGCTCCCCTGAACAAGAAGAATCTGCAGGGAGGCGGGGATGGGGACAGAGTGTGTTTAGGGGGCAGAATGGCAGGGAGGTGGCTGCAGTGCTCTGTCTGGGTGGCCCATGAAGCCAGACAGGGTGATTACCTCAGCCCCTGCACTCTAAATTATTTACATTTCCCGGCAAGACACCAGACTTCTCCAAATGGAAACTTCACTGCCCTCTTTCCCTTGCTGTCCTGGGAGCTTCTCTGGAATTCAGAAAAGGACACCATGCCGGGAGCCAGTGAGCTGTGGGTTTGAATCTCAACTCTGTGACTTTGAAGCTTTCCTTTACCCAAGAGGGATCTCAGTTTAGCCTTCTGTAGTCGTAGTGAAAGTGCCATCTTACATAGCCGTGAAGTCACTCCGTTGGGTCTGACTCTTGGCGACCCCATGGACTGTAGCCCACCAGGCTCCTCCGTCCATAGCATTTTCCAGGCCAGAATATTGGAGTGGGTTGCCATTTCCTCCCCCAAGGGATCTTCCTGACCCAGGGATCCAACCCAGGTCTCCCACGTCACAGGCAGACTCTTTATCATTTGAGCCACCAGAGAACCCCACTATCTTACACAGGTGTGCTTCTAATAAGCAATCAATAAATAAAAACACCCCCCACCCCTAGGAAATGAGTTAAACGTGTAAATTGCAGTGGCCTGCATACAGTAGGTCAATCAATGCATGTTGTTTTTCTTTTCTCTTCCTTGTTTACAAAGATTGGAATCCTTCCTTATCCTTGGGGGAACTGCAGTGGGAGACTTTGGCTTTAGAGGAGAAGAAATAAAGTTTGGCTGAACCTCTAAGCCAGAGTTGTTGTCGTAGTTTTAACTTTTATTGGAGTACAGTTGATTTACAATGTTGTGTTAGTTTCTGATGTACAGAGAGGTGAATCAGTTATATGAACTTATGTTTGTATATCTACTCTTTTAAAGATTCTTTTCCCGTATAGGGCTTCCCTGGTGGCTCAATCAGTAAAGAATTTGCCTGCAGTGCGGGAGACCCAAGTTCAATCCCTGAGTTGGGAAGACCCCCTGGAGAAGGGTGTGGCAACCCACTCCAGTATTCTGGCCTGGAGAATCCCATGGACAGAGGAGCCTGGGAGGCTACAGTCCATGAGGTTGCAAAGAGTCTGACAGGACTGAATGACTAACACTTTTCCCATATAGTCTTTACAGAGTATTGAGTGGAGTTCTCTAACACAGTAGGTTATACGGTAGTGTGTGTATATCAATCCCAATCTCCCAGTTTATCCCTCCCCACACTTTTCCCCCTTGGGGACCAGAAGTGTGTTTTCTGCACCCGTGACTCTATTTCTGTTTTGTAAAGAAGTTCATTTGTACTATTTATTTAGATTCCACATATCAGCCAGGATGTTTTCAATGTCAGTGCTGTTGACCTTTGGGTCTGGCTGACTCTGTTGAGGGGACCGTCTTGCATATTGCAGAATGTACAGCAGCATCCTGGGCCTGGCCCAGCAGATGCTAGTAGCATCTGCTCCCCACTGGGGATGGCCAAGAATATCTGCGGACGTTGCCAGAGGTCCCCCGGGGGCCTCGCCGTCTCCCTTGGGAACCAGTGGGTTAACTGAGGCATCCCCAGCCTGGTGCGGGAGACAGAGGCACCTGCAGCGGGTGGCCCCTGGGTGTGACCTCTCTGCTCCTTCTCAAGGACACGTGCTCCATGGGACCAAGCACTGGAGGGGACAGAGGCCGTCCTGGAGGTGGTTGCCCTGGGGGAGGCAGTGAGAAACGGGATCCTCAGGCTCGAGGTCACAGCCAACGGGGACTTGGGTTCAGGTCCCCGTGAGGACACTTGCGGCTTATGTAACCAGGACTCCAGGAGCAGCAATGAGACAGAGCCTGCGTTGCTCCCCACGGGCGGCCTCCCCCCATGTGAGACACCTCACTATTCTCTGCCGCTTCTGCTCCGACCTCCTCCAGATCCATTCTCCAGTGGCCAGAGGGATTGTTTCGGGAGGCGTTTAACAGCTTCTCCCATTTAAAGTTTTCCAGCGGCTGCCCGGCTCCACGTGGAGTCAAGTTCAAACTCCTGGCCAGGGCCCCCGGGGCCTTGCGTGACCCCTGACTCTTCTCTAGTTCCCCTCACGTCAACCTGCACTGGCCCCCACCGCAAGCTCCCGGGGCTGCTTTCCGGCACATGAACCCACCAAGCTCCTTCCTGCCTCAGGCCTTTGCACTTGCTGTTCCAGCTGGCTCTGCACACAACGGAGCCCTCCCTGCTTTCTGTTTTCAGCTCAATGTCTGCTCTTCATAAAGAGTATTCTGTCTCACTCTCCACAGCTCCCAGCAGTTCTGTCACGGCACCCCGATGCTTTTTTTTCATCAATAGCACTTACCGTATCCTAGAATTATTTCATCTACTTAAGTGTATCTGTTTTCCCAACAAGACAGAGACTATCTGGGGCTTTATGAAGCTTCCAGTCTTACTGATTTCTGAATCTCTCACACTTATCCCAGTGACTAACACTGATAAGAAACATGTTTGCTGGATGAACAAACGAATTTCACTTTCCTCAGTCTTTCATATTATCAAAATAATCTCCCTAAAACCTGGAGACTCTTTGAGAGATTTAACAGTTTTTATGATCATGAAACATGTCTTACGTGAACAAATTTATTAAAATATGCATTTACTTGGTCCAGGGGATTTTAGTAAATTTATTCTGTATCACAACTTGGAACGAGTAGAATCCAATGTGTACTTTTTACATATGTGTGTGTGTGTGCATGAGTGTATGGGGTGGGGTTTTTTCTCTGAATCTCTGAACCGGGAACTATGCTGAACTTTCACCCTAGTCGTAAAAGTAAAAATTAATAGTAACATGAATACTACTGCTATTTGTAATAATATCTAAATGTGAATGACAGGAATTATGGGAATTTCTACATTAGATCTGAGGCCTGCCCATAATTAGAATCTGGTATGAGGCCCTGGAATGTTCACTTTTAACCAAGTTCCCAAGAAATTCTGATGCCCGGCAGAGTTAGGCTCCCTACTGTAGAGGGGGAGGACACAAGCTTTAGGTATTACTTCGGGCCCCATCCAACCCCAAGCCTTACTGGGCGTGTGATCTTCAAAGGGCCACACTGAGTTGTCTCCATAAAATAGGTTCAACAATATTTGCCTCCCTGGTACTCATGAGGACAAAACACCTTTTTTCTTTTGAGCGTTTGTGTTGTGTTGTCAGGAGTACAAACACTTTTTGTAGGTGATTTCAGTGTACATGTTTATGATCTTACAAAGGAAGGGAGAAGCTTCCCTGGTGGTTCAGTGGTAAAGAACCCACCTGCCAATGCAGGGGACATGAGTCGGGAAGATCCCCTGGAAAAGGAAATGGCAACCCACTCCAGCATTCTTGCCTGGGAAATCCCAAGTCCAGAGGAGTCTGGTGGCTACAGGCCCTGGGGTTGCAAATGAGTTGGACACAGTGACTTAGCAACAACAACAAAAGGACGGGGATAATTTCACTTTTCATGACGGGATTCTGCCGGGGAAGAATCTTAGGCCTATTTTAGGGATTAAGAAACTGAAGCTTTATTAACGGTGACACAGACCCATAAACTCCTGGTTCTAGGACTCACGTCACGGTTTTCTGACTGTGCATGGAGGATTTTCCCCACTGATTATTCTTCCTCGTGGACTGTGTGTAATTCCCGCTCCCAGCCCTAAGTCCGTAGTCATATCCAGGATTCTGTTCAAGGATAACACAGAGAAGAACCTAACCAGATTTCAGCACAAGGATCTCAACTGAGAAACCAGTGCCAACTTTCCAACACGGCAGGCAGGAAACGAGTCTGCTGGAATCTTTTGCCATCTCTAGAAACAGGGAAGGACACTAAAATTGTCAGTAAGGGATGTCGGTAAGTGTTCTGTTCTGGGGGTGGGGACACAGTTCCATTATAACAGCTGCCTTTATCCCTGGCGCCCGACCCCATTTACTTTTCCCTAATGCCAATGCAAGGGATTTTGCCCCCGTCCTAAGTATCCTTCCAGCATCGGCTTTCAGTGCAGGAAATAACTGCTGGGGAAGATGAAGACAAAGGTCAGCCCACGTCACGTGAACTCCACTCAAGTCCCTCTTCTCTTCCTTGGGCCAATTAGCTGAGAAAGTCTGCAGGTCTGCCCAAGTGGAGCTGATCACAATCGCTAATTGGGACCTTTCAGGAAGCAGAGACAGAGATGAATTGATGGAAGTGGGCAGCGCTTTCCTATATTATGGGCTTGGCTTGAAAGCACTGTTCAGGAAACTCACGGGCATTATTTAGTAAGTGCTTCTTTGACCTCAGACTTCCATGGACTCATTGGAAAAACACCCAGTTGGTAAAACTGGGTTATTATCTGAGCGACGCAGGGCCACGTGACATGTCGTCATGAAGGAAGCCCAAACATTTGCCCAGATGTGTGGTGTGGTTTACCACTGGCCACTGGGGCTGCTGAAAACTCTTCCCTCCATCACGCTGGTGCTGACTTGGGAACCATAGCTACAAGTGGCCCAGTGGTGTTCACAGATGAGGAAACTAAGCCTTAGAATGGTTGACTACTTATCTGGGATTTTAACCCAGACTCATCTGGCTTCTAAAGTCAAGCTGTTTCCAATTTATCACAGATTCATTGACTCGCAGCCTAGGAGTTTCATCCCCATTGAGAATTTCCTTTCTGCTCTGATTTATTGATATATTCATCATTTGGAGAATGAATTGTGTGTGGCAAGTGTGTTTTCATGAAAGATGACTCTATTTCTTAGATCTCCAAATGCTCAGAGCAGCAGAGACCAGGTGCTTCTATAGGGTTTACTGAGAGCGACTCAATATGGCGTTTGCCTTGTTCTTGTCACGTGGCCTAGCTTAGGGTTACTTTTGGAGATGGTTAGCATGCTTTGAAGTTTGAGGATTTGGGGTGCTCGTTTTAACTCATAATTCTTAGGGCCAGTAAATGGGGCAAGATGGATTCTCTAAGCAAATGATTTGTTGTCGTTTAGTTGCTAAGTCATGTCCGACTCTTTTGTGATCCCGTGGACTGTATAGCCCACCAGACTCCTCTCTCTGTGGGATTAGAAGCAAGAAAATGCATTGATCTTTCTAGAACTCAAAGAAGTTTCTCTTTTCCTTCTAAATTCCCCTTTCTGCTTCTTTGCAAACTCACTGTTACTTGAGCAGACTCCCGGGAGCCTTAAATGGTAGCAGGTAGAATTGTCAGCTTTCCCGGGGGCTCAGTGGTGAAGAATCTGCCTACGATGCG
>SJXQ01001359.1:60784-85105 GCA_006408695.1 Aepyceros melampus | reverse complement strand
AGGAGAAAATGGCAGCCCACTCCAGCATTCGTGCTTGGAAAATCCCATGGACAGAGGAGCCTGGGGTTACAGTCCCTGAGGTCACAGTGTCACACACCACTGAGTGACCGAGCAGGAGTGCTGAAGAAAGACACAGATTCTAAAGCGGTGCTGTTTTCACATCTGTCCACCAGGTGGCGACCTCTCCAAGGAAACCGAGACCAAAATCTAGTTCTTGGGCAACTCTTGTAATTTTCATGTTTATTGGGCAATTCTAGCAGGCTTGGCACTGTACCGAATACTTAAAAGAACTAGCCTCTGACTTCAAGGAGCTTACCAAGCCCTATTTTCAAAAGCCTTTGATTTAGACTATTTTTCAGCCTCTTGATTCAGTCTGTCTCTGTATTCCTTAGGTCCGATTCCTGGAAAGAGAAGAGTAAGGTGTAGAACAGACAGAAAATAAACTTTACGGAGTCCTATTGTATGTCGGGTAGCAAGCCAGGCCCTTTACAAAGTGGACTCGATGATCTTCTTTTCTTATTTGAAAGGCAGAAATAGAGACTTAGACGTAGAGAACCAGCACACGGACACCAAGTGGGGAAGGGGTGGCTGGGATGAACTGGGAGGTTGGGATGAGCGTGTGTCCACTGTGAGTGAGACCCCCTGGGTAGCACAGGGAGCTCTGCTAGGCGCCTGTGGTGACCTAAACGGGAAGGAAATCCAGAAAAGAGGGGACACGTGTAGACGTATGGCTGACTCACTGGGCTGTACACCAGAAACGGACGCGCTGTGTGAAGCAACTGTACTCCAATAAAATAAATACGTAAGTAAAAATTTCATAAAGAAGCTAATTTTAGAGAAGAATCCTATGCTATGGACCAGTGAGGGGAGTGGTGGCTGTCCCATTTCACAGGAGGGAAGCTGACGCGCATGTTAGTGTTTGGAACTGCAGTGCCCCAGGACTGGTCGGAGGCAGAGGCCACATCCAAGCCCACATTACCTGCTGCTCCCGTCGCTCCACTCCTCACCCTGTCCCCCCGCAGGAAACGTATGGAACACACTCTCCCGAGAAGTGGTCCTGAAACAGATGGAGCCACGGACGCCTTTAGATGTTTTCCTGGATGTCACATCCCTAGAAGCCTTTCGAAGAAAGGCTGATTTTTTTTGAGTTGTGCCCACTCAGCCCTTTAAGGATGATGCCAAGGGAACCAGCCTGTTTTTCCCACAAACTTTTCTTTGAGAGAAGGAATCGTAAGATACTCATCTATGCTTCAGCCGTAGGTTGGCTGCAAGTTTAGAATGTAGACATTTAATTCTTCCTGGTTAATGTTGTCCATATGCTAGACTATTACAGTAATGATGTATAATATATACATATATAGTATGCCATATATACTGGAGCTTCCCAGGTGGCTCAGTGGCAAAGAATCTGCCTGCCAAAGCAGGAGGTGTACGAGATGCGGATTCGATCCCTGGGTTGGAAAGATCCCTTGGAGGAGGCAATGACAACCCACTCCACTCTTCATGCCGGGAAAAATCCCATGGACAAGGGACCCTGGCAGGTTGCAGGCCACGGGGTCACAAAGAGTTGGACACGACTGAGCATCTAAACACACACACACAGATAAATACTCTAATATTTACAATATATGATGTAGTATATCCTTGTGAATATATAAATATGTGTGTATGCATATATAATGTAGCACAGAGATAGATGGACTATATGATATAAATATGGATCCGGGCCTTATTCTCACCGGACTGTCAGCTTAACGGAGGGAAGGGTCCTCACTGTGTTTAGTATACTACACAGCCACTTGCCACTTCAGGCCTTTCTAGGTCAATGGTAACTCTTTTAATTGTTTCTCATGCAAATCTGTCTCTCCTTTTAATTTTATTGTGACAAGACCACACTATGAGAGAGCTCCTCTTAACATGTCTTAAGTGTGCATACATTATTGTTGGCTGTAGATGAAACTCCTACAAGAAAATACAGGAGGAAAGATTCATGACATTCAACTTGGGATGATTTCACGGCTCTGACACCAAAAGCACAGGCAAAAAACCAAACAAACAAACAAAAAAACCAAAACTAAAAATAGACAAGTGGGAATGATAGCAAGCTAAACAGCTTCTGCACAAAAAGGAAACAATCAACAGAGTGAAAGGCAACCTGCAGGATGGGAGAAAATATTGCAAAGCATATATATGATCAGTTCACCTCCAAAATATGTCTGTCCTTTCTCGTATCTCAGAATGCTGCTGCTGGTTTATCAGAGTTGATGGGGCTGAGATGACCCAAGTACAGACCTTCAGATATCTCAGGTACAAGGCAAGGCTCCTGGGGTGGAGGTCATGGGGGAAAGGGGAGCAGGACAGGGCAGAGGAAGGTGTCAAGGAAGATGACAAGTTCAGGCTGAGTCCCACCATGGAGAGCTTCAGGGTGATCTCATGTGGGGAACTTCGAGAAGCAAGCTGTGCCTTAGCATCTGGGGCAAGGAAGGTGGGGAATTCCTGTGACTGCACCTGTCAATTAGTGGTTAAGAGCCGCCCCCAGGACAATGGGGATGGACATGAAATCCAAGGAACTGTAGCCGTCCAGGCCTGCTGAGCAAAGCCAGCTCCATCAGCCAAGGTCAGCCCCTCAAAGAGCCCCACATCTGGCTGCTGTGGATACACAGAAGCCAAGGCACACACACAGAGCCCGCGGCATCAGTGGGGTCCAGGTGGGGTTCAGCATCATCTGCTCTACCAAGTAGCTCTTCGCATCCGCCTTTTTATGTTGATGGTTTCAAATTGTCACGAGGGCCTGTGATTTGTAGTGTTTTGCAGCTATATTCTAGCTAACAGAGGAACAAGGTATTGGCTCACTTCCAAAATGAATGGATTCCAACCTCTTTCTTTTCTGACCAGCAGCCAATCTGCTAAAGATTCAAACCTTGGATGATGCTATTCAATCTGCTGAGGTTAGCACATTTCACTCCCTCTGTGGGTGCCTCCAAGAGGAGTTACCATGACTGGACTGGTCTGATTTGCCATGAGACCGTGCCTGCCACGTTGCGAGATGCCCAAAAGGAAGGGGGATGGCGGAGGAGCAACCAAGAATGGCAAACACTCACCCGAGCTCATAGGTGGGAAGCACATGAGAATCTTTGGCCCCCTTGGAGCTAAGGCGGGACCCCACTGTGTGGTAATGCATGAGTCGGGCAGTTGGGTCGAGATGCTATAGATGGATGTTTGCTTTCCAAGTCACTAGCGGCCTACTCCAGTACTCTTGCCTGGAAAATCCCATGGATGGAGGAGCCTGGTGGGCTGCAGTTCATGGGGTCGTGCAGAGTCAGACGTGACTGAGCAACTTCACTTTCACTTTTCACTTTCATGCATTGGAGAAGGCAATGGCAACCCACTCCAGTGTTCTTGCCTGGAGAATCCCAGGGACGGGGGAGCCTGGTGGGCTGCCGTCCATGGAGTCGCACAGAGTCGGACACGAGTGAAGCGACTTAGCAGCAGCAGCGGCCTCTAGGATTTGAAGCTTCAAGTCTCCACCTCTTAGGAATTCCTTAGAGTGCTTGCATTTTAGGGTCATGGTTAAGACCAGACAGCAAGTGTCTGGGGGACCAGACCAGAATCGCCATGTTGAAAATGACCCACCTTCAGTAAACCACCGGAAACACTGTGGGGGAGGGTTGTTCAGTTGCTCAGTCGTGTCCAACTCTCTGCAACCCCATGGACTGCAGCACGCCAGGCTTCCCTGTTCATCACCATCTCCCAGAGCTTGCTCAAACTCTCATGTCCATTGAGTCAGTGATGCCATCCAACCATCTCATCCTCTGTCATCTCATTCTTCTCCTGCCCTCCATCTTTCCCAGCATCAGGGTCTTTTCCAATGAGTCAGCTCTTCACATCAGGTGGCCAGAGTATTGGAGCTTCAGCTTTAGCATCAATCCTTTCAGTGAACATTCTGGGTTGATGTCCTCTAGGATTGAGTTGTATAGGGGAGGGGGAGGGCTGTAAATGATTTTTGATGAATTTTCCCAGTGAATCTTCTAAGGCATTTGCTGTGGATCACGTTGGGATTAAGAAAGCGCAGACCTTCACCCTTCTACACACCACGCCAAAGCAGTTCTTCCAATTTTCCAATCAGCTCTGCATTCTTCAGGTCCCCCCTGTTGGAAATTCTCACAGGTCCTGAGATACCACAAAGGCACTGAAATCCTCCAGATAATCGCTTCAGGGAGGCAATTACAGCTCCCTGTTCTCATTTCCACCAGCCACAGGCTTACGTTCAGCTGAAATTGCTTTAAGCTGGAGCAGCCTCTGGCTACAGGATGACAGTGTGATGTGGAGGCTCGGGCATCCTCAGCTCCACGGGTATGCCTGCTTCCCTTGGCCAGCCCCGCGGCAGCTTCCTCTCAGCTTCTGTAATCATGCCGACTGTCCACAGTGTATAAGCTGATGCCACAGCCATGGTGGAGAGGGGTGTGTGTGTGTAAGCTGATGCCACAGCCATGGTGGAGGGTGTGTGTGTGTGTGTGTAAGCTGATGCCACAGCCATGGTGGAGAGGGGTGTGTGTGTGTGTGTAAGCTGATGCCACAGCCATGGTGGAGGGGTGTGTGTGTGTGTGTGTGTGCGTGTGCATGTGCATGCACGTGTTTAGTCGCTCAATTGTGTCTGACTCTCTGTGACCCCATGAACTGCAGCCCGCCCGGCTTCTCTGTCCTCTGCGGAGGAGGCAGGCATAAACTCCCTATGGAGTGATGGGAGGGTCTGTGTGCTTTGTAACCTTGGGGTCTCTGACATTGTTTTCCTGATTTGGGAAGGAGATGACAGTCAAGATTCTCATGCAATTTGGGATTTTGAAGAACTTTTAAAGGAGGACATACTGACAGATTAAGAAAAATTAGCAGGGATTGGTCCCCTCAGGGACCAGTCACGGTGGAAGTCATTCACCCGTAGACCGGCAGGACAATTGAGAGACGCAGCCATGACAGAGAGGCTTCTCTGAAGGAGCGAAAGACGCTTGAGCATCTAGGGAGATGGATGTTGCAAAGGCTACTATCTTGGAAGGAGCGGGAGGTGTTTGAACAGGGAGAAGGCTAGTGGGGCTGGAGGGAGACGCTCAAAGGGACTGTGGGGCTGTTGATGCTGTAGAGTTAGGAATGGGCTGCCTTACTGGCTGTGGAAAGTAGTTTTATTTTTCTCCTGCAGACATGGGAAGCCATTGAAAAGAGTTTTGAAAAAGAAGGTACTACCTTGGGTGTACCATCTTACCCTGCTAGCAGAAGTCCCAGAGTGGCCCCTCCTTTGGCGAGTCCTTTGAGAGCCAGTGCTTTTAGAGGGGCCGCAGCTAACAGGCTCTTCCGGCAAAGCTGATGTCTCTTTCTCTCACTCCAGTGGAGGGAATGTTCCTGGTAGCCATCACCTCCTCGAGCATATCCATTGCCCCTGATCTTCAGAATCTTGCTGCTGCCATCACATTCCAAGATGGTACCTCTGGTCTACCTGGAAGACCCTTTCCTCTCTTCTAGAACTGCCGGCACCCCGGATCCCAGAGATCTGTGTGTCCTGGGCTACCTTCTTAGTTCTCGAAGTCTTAACCTCGGGCCTGGTGTCCTTCCAGCAGGAATGTGGAGCCATCGCCCAGTGGCATATCTACAGTGACTATTTGTTTTTCATGCATAATTTACTTACTGGTTTATTGTCTGGCTCTGCTGGATCTTCACTGGTACAGGGCTTTTCTCTAGTCGTGGAGAGTGGGGGCTGCTCTCTAGCTGCCAGGCACAGGCTTCTCATGGCAGCGCTTCTCTTGCTGTGGAGTGGGGGTTCAGGGGCCTGGGCTTCAGTAGCTGTGGCATGTGGCTTCAGTATTTGTGGTTCTCGGGCCCTAGAACTTGGGCTCAGTATTTGTAGCGCACGGACTCAGCTGCTCCATGACACATGGGATCTTCCCAGACCAAGGACGGAACCCATGTCTTCTGAAGCGTCAGGCGGATTCTTCACTGCTGAGCCACCGGAATCCTTGTGATGACTGTGCTTCTTATCTGTGTTATAGTTCACTCAGGGACTGTGTTAATCCTTGCATAGATTATTTGGTGATTTCTTGCTGACCCCATCTGTGTCTACTATGAACCTCTTTTCCAGGTGAGCAGTGAAAAGGCTGAGAAGGTTTGAGTCAATCACTCCAGGGCCTGGGGCTACTGCATGGCAGAGCAGAATTCAAACCCAGGTCCAGATCTTGGGCTCTGGACCTCTCTGTTCCACCTAAAGATCCATGTCAAGGCTCAGCTTTCTTACAACATGCATAAGCATTCAGCATCCCCTGTTGAAGGCTGGTCAACTCTTTTAGCCTCCGTACTGCAGACCTTGGGGTTCTCAGCACCACGGGGAGAGCAAGTGAGCAATCACCTCTCGCACTCTGGGACCACGCTATCACTCCTTTGCAAAGAAAAAGAAGTTCAAGTCCTGGAAATAAAATGGGACCCTCTGATTTAGAGTCATAGACTCACTTTCAGGGTGATAATCTGTCAGGGTCAAGAGCAAGAAGAGAAGGGAAAATCAGAGGAATTAGCAAATTAGTGTTTTAGGTCCAACTGGAGGTGAGCCATCATTTGTGAATTAAGTTGACATCACTTAGATCACTTTACAGGCAAGCAGCTCAATAGCAGACATTGCCAGTGTTTATTTGCACAGATGCAACGGAGAAAAACATTTCCATGGGGTATGTTAGCCCAGCTGATGGACCGATAAGGGGAGCCACACCATCTGCCGACCGCCAAGCCTCGGAGTCCTTTTGGGATCACCGTCAACCACACTTAGGATAATATGAGAGGAAATGGATCATTTTGGTTTCTCCTTCATTCAAGCTTTAATTTATATTTTAAACCAAATATGGGCCCTGTTCACCGCTGGAGCCTCCCTGTATGTCCCTGTACCTTGCAGTCTGTGCTTACTTCCAGGAACACTTGCTGGTTTGAGTTGTTTATGTCTCCGGAGAGGCTGGACTTACATCACGGTCTGTGATCTCTCATCTGATGAAGCAGGCTCGTTGAGGTTCTTTCTGCAATTGAGCAAAGAGGAAGTATTAGCAAATGTGTAACAGAGATGCTGAGAAGCAATTAGCCCAGATGCTAATTTCATCAGAAACAGACATCAAAGCCCTCATTCCCACCTTCTTTGAAAATGAGGAAGGGAATCCATGCAGCTGTCCTTGTGCGTAAGCTTCAGTGCCTGTATCTGTGTGGGGTGGGCAAGGCAGAGAGGGGTCGGTTCCGGGTTATCATGAGATGCCTCCCCCTAGCCGGCCAGCAGGGATTATATTGCAGTGGGACCTGGATTCTCATCCTTCTTATTCCTGGATAGGTGGCGTCGGCCAGTCTCCTGTGCTCTCTGAGTCTCAGCTGGTGTTTGTAAAATTGGGTCGACATTACATGACTGCTACAAATGTGCCAGTTCCTGACTGCCTTTGAACACGGGCCTGACAAGGGAAAACCATCCTAGCACTCAAGGACCACACTGTCTCCTAGAGGGACTGGTGGGCAAGAAAATCAAGCAGAGAGATGATTTCAGTGTACCTTAACAGTGTGCATGGGAGGGAGAGAAAGTGGGCTTATAAGTCTGAAGGATGAAGTAGAAGAAAGTGATAAAAAGTGCTTTATAAACCTTCTCTACATCTGAATATACTTGAAACTTGGATTCTTTCTGGTTTTAAAGATGTATTGGTCAGTATAGGCTACTTTATGGCGCAGTAACAAAGACCACATGATCCAGTGGCTTGACAAAGCAAACATCTGATTTTTTTTTCTGACCACACCCAGCTGGTTGCTAAGGGTTGGGCTGGTCCCCGTCTGTTGGAGTCACTCGGAGACCCAGCTCAGTGAAGGCTCTGGGTCACCATGGGAGTCCGATCTCTATGGCAGGAGATGAAGCTGTCCTCTTAAAATTTTGGTCTGTGGGACCATTCTCTCTTCCACTCCCATGTCATTGGCCCAAGTGTCACATGACCGTGTCTGACTTCAAAGGGGTCAGAGGAGGGCCACTTGCCACATGCCTGGAAAGTGGAGAGAGAGAAGAAATTTGGAAAGACCTCTCCTGTCTGCTTCAGATACGTTCTATAGAAATACTGCTGGCTTGCTTGAGAGACAGAGAGTATTTGTTGTTTTTTTCTGAATCACATAGTATCATGATTATGAATATTGCATAACATTCAGCAATACCATCCCTAGAGGGGTGTGTGTGTGTGTGTGTGTGTGTGTATCTATCTCCTAGAGAAATGTTCTTATAGGCCTGGGAGGATGAACATAGAGGCATTATTTTAGTAAGGAATGGGGTCTTTCACTCCCCTGGAGACAGAAACCTGGGTTAATTAAAATATGGTAGCTATACACCATGGGATACTATGAGAGGCAGAATAAAGCCCCCTCCATCCTTCCTGCCACTCCCGCCAAAAGTCCACGTCCTAACCCCTGGAAGCTGTGTTACCTTACACAGCTTATCTTAGGGGAGCGTGTAGGATGTGGATGGAAGTAAGCTTGCCAACCAGCTGATCTTCAAGTATTCAGTAGATTATTCTGGGCCCAGCATCATCACAGGGGCCCTTTAAAGTGGGAGTAGGAGGCAAGAGAGCCAGTGTCAGAGGGACAGAGATGAGAATGACCTGACTGGCCGTTCCTGGCTTTGAAGTTGGAGGAAGGGACCCCGGACTCAGGAATGCGGTGACCTCTAGAAGCTGAAAAGGGCAGGGAGACGGCCTCTTCCCTTGAGCCAGAAAGCCTAGAGAACAGATTCATTTCTGGAAAGACTGCAGCTCTGCCCCTGGCCTGGTGAGACCCATTCCAGACTTCTGACCTCCAGGATCTATCAGGTTATACATCTGTCTGGTTTAAGTTTGTGGCATTTTTCTTTTTTTTTCTTTCTTTGCAGTCACCTTAGGAAACTAATGCAAAGACTCTGCCGCATTCTACATGAACTCATTAGGTATCTAAGTTATAGCAACCTGCACAGATCTCATACAAATTCCAACTGAGAAAAGTAAGAAACAGGTTGTGATTTTGAACACCAAACCTTCAATGTAAACTAAGCACACATCCACATACATGAAAAACATAATTTACAAGGTCACGGGCAAATAAAAGGCTATGTATTGAATAGAGTAAGATTTATGGGGGAGAGAATGGGAGTAGAAATCATACATAAGAGAAAGAAAAAAATTTTAAAAAGACATAGGCACTACGGACCACAGGGGAGAGTAGATTGATTTGGAGAGTGTGATTTAACATAGACCTGTTACGTTTCCTATCTCTGGGGCAGAGAGTTGAGCTACAGGACCTTTTTAGACATTATACATCCCAAGACTTGCTGTTCTTGCAGGGGCAGTTTGAATTAGTCAAGTCTGGATTTTGGAATATCAAGGAGAGGCAGTAGCTTTCCTTATAGACGTGTGCCCTTCTGACAGGCTTGGAAGCGCGGATTTGAGAATATTGTCCGTTTCTTCCACAGTCACAGCCCTAGCAGCTGGTGCAGTGTCTGGCACACAGCAGGTCTTCTGGAAATAACGCAGTGGTTAAATGAGGGACGGGATGATGGGAGGAGAAGACCAGTGAGCCAGTGAATGTTCTGCTCAAGTCAGAGCTAAGAAACAGTGTTCCCGGTCAGTCAGATCTCTTTGACCAATTTAACAATTCATGCCAAGCCCCATCCCCACCTCCAACCCAAGCAAGGTATCAGATGCAGAGTTATGTGTTTTGGGGGATTTAAAAATAAAAGTCAGGCATACGGTCTCTTTTTTGTTTTTTTTGTCTCATTTAAGATATAAATAGGCGATGCCTTTCGCACAGGAAACCACACAGGTAAGAGCCTCAGATGGAAACAAAGCAGTCAGTGATGAATTCAGATGAGGAGGGCCATCCTAGAAGTGTGGGTCAGTACTTCACCATATCAGTGCGCCTCTGTTTAAAGTGCGCCCCTGGAGTGTTTGAATGGATGTTGAACTCAGGGAAACCCTCTCGACTTTGCCCATCTGACTTTGAAGTCCACGATGCAGAAATGGGGGAACCAACCAAGAGCACTCGAGTGATGAAGGGGGCGAGGGGCGAGGAGGCCTGGCTGCCGGAGGCCCGGCAGGGAGGGATGTGCGGAGTCAGGGAAGCGACGGACAGGCTGGTCCGCCTCCCCGGCCCCTTCCCCAGCGGGCCTCAGCCAGAGGCACTGAGCCCGCTGCCTGAGCAGTCTTCCTCTTGGGAAGAATTGGGGGAAGTTGCGCAGCTCGTAGATAAGGAGGCAGATGGGTTACCTTGGCCGCTGCTCCTGGCAGGCCCTCCCAGGATTTCCCTGAGCCATCTGAGCAGTGGGCGGAGGTAAGAGGTCAGGCGTGGCTGGGTGGGAAACTGGGAATCTCTGCAGCGATGTAGCAACTGATGGGAGGGAAAAAAATAAAAGGCCCCCAGTGATCAGCTGAGATCTGCACTTTGGGTTAGTGAGGGGCGCCCAGAGACTCTTTCCCTCTGGGGCGAAATGGATGATATAGACATCCCAGGCACCTCTCCCTGACTCGCACTGAGGGGGCACCTGGGAAGGAGAAGGCTTTGTGCAGACGCAGTGACGATTTTGAAACAGGCAAACGCAGAACCCAGAACAAAACTGGCCCCTTTCTTTGGTTCCTCTTCAGTCAGCGTATGTTCAAGGTTTGAGAAAGTATCAGAGGGGAACGGTGAAGCCAAAAGCCACAGGATTCTGCAGGAGTGCATGTCCAGTCTGCAGCTTCTAGGAGTAACTGTGAGAGGTGGCCTTCTGGGAAGGCCTTCGATCAGACTGTAACCACAGGCCCTGGGAAAACAGATGCTTCAAGAGCTGCGGTGGTGATCCTGAGGTGCAGGCGCTGACTTAACAATCTATCAGCAGAAGGGGGAGCTGAGGTCCGGAGCGGGGAGGTGAGCAGGGCCAGCACTCAGGTTTCCTGATTGCCAGGCTCGGTCTTAATACCCAGTGTAAGGCCAGTTTTCCTCACATCACTCCCCTAGCCCTGGGTTGAAGAGAAGCTAAATAAACATTTCCTCACTGAGTGATACCAAAGGGGAAAAAAAAAAGTCTTCACACAAAAACATTTTTGTCATATTTGTCTTCTCTGGGCCCCAACCCCACCCTCAATCTTGCATGTTTTAGCATTCTTTCAGGTCGTGTTCCTTAGCTCATACCTGATCATTTTAAACGTCATTCTTCCCTTCTCCGGCATTTGAAGCATTGCGTGTCTCTCACCCTTCTAGAAAAGTGTGGATTTTCAGTCCTTTTGAAATCTTTCAGATTCCTGAGAATGAAAGAAAAGTGAGTAACACTTATGGGTTGTCTCCTGCATGTCAGGAGTTGGGCTTTGCTCTATAATACTCTCCACACAGAAGTTTGGCTCCTGCCGTGACTCCACAACACAGGTCTTGTGTATTGATGGGAATGAGATTCAGAGAGGCAGAAATAGCTCACTGAAGTCACACAGCCAGTAAAGCAATGGAGGAGCGGTAGTTCTGACGGCACAGCCTTGCGATGGTTCCCCCACTGGTTCTTGGGGTAACACGAAATTTGGATGGTTTAAACCACACCGATGGCCCTCAATCTCCGCTTTATTCTGCGCTTCGATTCCAACTGTGGTTTTAATGTTGGCACATGCTCTGAATAACGGTTGTTTGTCTTCTGATAGAAGGTGCACGTCAGCCAGAGCTCAGGCAGGGAAATGGAAACCAGCCTAGGGTTATTCCAACAGAGGTGATATAACACAGGGGACTGGTTACACGGGTGATGGAAGAGCTGAGAAACGAAACGGGAGGGGAGATGACCCAGGCGTTAGCAGCAGTCCTACCGCCTGATGGCTGGAGAGGTACCAGGGTTAGGTGTTGTCACCAGGGCTCAGAAGCCAGGGCCATCCGCCAGGAGCTGGAGCTGCAGTGGAGATTCTGCTGTAAGGGGGCGGTGTCTAAAATGACGGGGGTGGGGGCAGACATACCAGCCTTCTCTCTTTACTGCTTGTATTGTTTTTCTGCGGGTAGTTTCTGTACGGTACAGTATTACAGAAACTAAACAGGTGTATAATATAGTGATTCACAACTTTTTTTATTTCTAATTTTTAAATTGAGGTATTTACAATGTTATATTAGTTTCAGGTATACAGCTAAGTTGACAGTTACATCTAAATATATATATACACACTCAGCCACCAGCAAAGCCCATATACACACACACATACATAAATTCTTTTTCATATTTTTTCCCCTTATAGATTACTACAAAATGCTGAGGATAGTTTCCTGGGCTATACAGTATGTCTTTGTTGGTGATCTATTTTGTATATAGTAGTGCTATGTTAATCCAAAGCTTCTAATTTATCCCTCTCCACCCTTTCCCATTTGGCAACCATAAGTTTGTTGTCTCAGTTGTGAGTCTGTTTCTGTTTTGTGTGTAAGTTCACTTGTATCTTTCTTTTTTAGATTCCACATTTAAGCCATAGCATATATTTATCTTTCTCTGTCTCTCTTAGTGTAATAATCTCGTTTCATCCATGTTGCTGCCAACGGTGTGATTCCATTCCTTTCGTGGCTGAGCAACGTTCCACTGAACATATGCACCGCACCTTCTCGGCCTGCTCGCCAGCTGGTGGGCATCTAGGTTGTTTCCGTGTCTTGGCTGTTGTAAATTGTGCTGCAGAGAGCACTGGGGTGCATTACTGACTCACAATTTTTAAAGGTTGTAATTCATTTATAGTTACTGTAAAATATTGGCTGCATTCCTCATGTTGTACAATAGATCCTTGTAGCTTGCTGCTGCTGCTGCTGCTGCTGCTGCTAAGTCGCTTCAGTCGTGTCCGACTCTGTGCGACCCCATAGATGGCAGCCCACCAGGCTCCCCTGTCCCTGGGATTCTCCAGGCAAGAACACTGGAGTGGGTTGCCATTTCCTCTCCAATGCATGAAAGTGAAAAGTGAAGGTGAAGTTGCTCAGTCGTGTCCGACCCTCTGCGACCCCATGGACTGCAGCCTTCCAGGCTCCCCCGTCCCTGGGATTCTCCAGGCAGGAGCACTGGAGTGAGTTGCCATTGCCTTCTCCAATGCATGAAAGTGAAAAGTGAATGTGAAGTTGCTCAGTCGTGTCCGACTCTGTGCGACCTCACGGACTGCAGCCCCCAGGCTCCCCCGTCCCTGGGATTCTCCAGGCAGGAGCACTGGAGTGGGCTGCCATTGCCTTCTCCAATGCATGAAAGTGAAAAGTAAACGTGAAGTCGCTGAGTCGTGTCTGACCCTCTGCGACCCCACGGACGGCAGCCCCCCAGGCTCCCCCATCCCGGGGATTCTCAGGCAGGAGCACTGGAGTGGGTTGCCACTGCCTTCTTTTATGCCTGATAGTTTCTGACAGTGCCTCTGACTGGTCGAACCCATCCAAGAGTCAGAAGGCAGTGGAACAGGGATATGCAGATTCCTCAAGTGTAGAGGCAAGGAGAGGGCAGGAATGGGTATAAGGAAAAGAGACAAATGAACAACTAGGCAGCTTTCCTCTCACTCCTCAGTGGAATAGAGGCAAACACTGTGGTCACTGGAGTCCAAGACACTTAACCTGAACCTTGACAGCACTTGAACTGTCTGAGCTTGGATGGCTTTTACTCATAAATATCATAGCATTGTTGTCAAGATGAGAAAGGAATAAAGAGCTCAGACTCTAACATAAAATGAGTCCCCAACAAATAGAAACCATTTTCATTGCACTTTTTAAAATAAGCAGATATAAAATCATTATTTGCATGTACACACATACAAATGATTTTGTAGGGAAATCCAGAATATAGATAAGAAACTATGACAAATTCAAAAGAATTGGACAGGGTAGCTGTTTATAAAACTGTAGAATTATCATATATAGAAAGTTCATGGCATTTAAAAAAAATATCTGGAAAATCAAATTTGTTGGCAGTGTTTTTGGGAGGCTAGGAGTTACAGTGTGTTATAAGCACTCAGCAGGGAATGATGTAGTCCGTTTTCTTGCACTATAGGCAAGCAGAGTGGTACATATATACAATGGAATATTACTCAGCCATTAAAAAGAACAAAGTTCAGCAACATGAGTGGATCTAGAGACTGTCGTACTGAGTGAAGGAAGTCAGACAGGGGAGGAGAAATATCATGACGTCCCTTATATGTGGAATCTAAGAAGAAATGATACAAATGAACTTGCTTACAAAGCAGATTCACAGACTTGGTAAAAAGAACTTGCAGTTGCTGCTGGGGAAGGGATAGCTAGGGAATTTAGGATGGGTATGTACACACTGCTATATTTTAAATGGATGACCAATAAAAACCTAATGAATAGCACAAGGAACTCTGCTCAATGTTGTGTGGCAGCCTAGGTGGGAGGGGAGTCTGGGGGAGAATGGATAAGTGTATATGTGTGGCTGAGTCCCTTTGCTGTCACCTGAAACCATCACAATACTGTAATCTGCTATACCCCAACACAAAATTAAAAGTTTAAAGTTTGAAAAGGAAGACCTTGTGAGTTAGTGACTCAAGTCTTATTTAAGGAGGTTTGCTGTCTCTTTTCTCATGGTTCCTGCTACCTTACCTCCCTACGCATACACACACACACACACACACACACACACATGCTTTTTAATTTAAACCCTGGTAGGTGTTAACTCCTGTAACATTCTCTGGACCTGAGTTCTTTCACTGACACCTTACTTTGCCCACTTTTCCTTTGGGGACTTGGGGGAAGTCTGATTCTAAGCTCGCAGAGGAGGGAGCTTCCTGAGGCTGTAATTCAAACTCGCCTTCTGTCTGCCCCAGAGAGACACAGACAGTCTGACCTGAGGGTGAGGTCACCCCAAGTGCGAGTTTCTCGAGGACGCGTGTTCTTGTCCAAAAACAATACTCTCACTTGTGACCCCAGCTGATGGTAAAGATGGAAATAATTCATTAGCGCTGGGGACAGCTGAGGCAGCTGGGGCATTGCACATTCCACTGGGCTCCCCCAGAAAGACTCAGCACGGCTGTTTTTGCAGGCTCCCTGATTGCAAATCATCTCTTTCTTTTTTTAAATGGAAGTATAGTTGAGTTACAGTGTTGCGCTAATTTCTGCTGTACAGCAGTGTGACTCAGTTATACACATATTTACATTCTTTTTCAATATTCTTTTCCACTATGGTTGATCCCAGGAAATTGGATGTCGTTCCCTGTGCTATGCAGTAGGACCTTGTTTATCTGTCCCAAATGTAGTTGTCTGTACCTACTAACCCCATATTCCCAGTCCTTCCCTCTCCCTCCCACTCTGCAACCACAAATCTGCTCTTGAAGTCATCGTTTGAGTAGATATACTTTCTTTCTAAGGAAGACATGATATGTTGCTACTGAAGAGGGACAGGTAGAGGAAATATAAAGGTAGCCTGTTAACACTGGAGTCCTCGAGGCCCTGGAGATCTGAAGGCATGCCAGATTCTACCCAGAGAGCTCATGGTTTGGACTCCAGCTGCTGGTAAGTAGCAGGACCTGTCTTTTGAACACAAGTGTGAAGCAACCCTTTGTTCATGTGTTATACCGAGGAAGCATATACTATGTGCCAACCTCTTTCAAGGGCTAGGAATAGAACAGGAAACAAGAAAGACAAAATTCCCACCTCCACGGAGCTTTGTGGGAAAGATGAGTGATACACAAGATGACTCATTCCCTACTTCATGCCCTTGAAGCGCCAGCGCAGAGAAGGGAGTTGGGGAATGTTGTCGCAGTTTTAGACATGGTGGTCTCACTCTGAGGTGTAGGGGACAAAAAGCCTCAGAGCCATTCTGAGGGTGGCGGTTTCTCAATATGAAGAGTATAAAGGATATCGGACTTCTCGTTGTTAATCTGCAGGAAGTCTCCACACAGATTCACATTGCCTGTTCTTTCTACTCCTTTATTTTCTTCCTGAGACATAACCATATACTCATGCTTCTGAAACCCACAGGAATCTTAACCCATCCCTGGTTCCAAGTGGGTAAAAAAATCTAAACAAGAATTCAGTTCAGTTCAGTCCCTCAGTCATGTCCGACTCATTGCGACCCCATGGACTGCAGCACTCCAGGCCTCCCTGTCCATCACAAACTCCTGGAGTTTACCCAGACTCATCTCCACTGAGTTGGTGATGCCATCCAACCATCTCATCCTTTGTCATCCCCTTCTCCTCCTGCCTTCAATCATTTCCAGTGTCAGGGTCTTTTCCAATGAGTCAGTTATTCGCATCAGGTGGCCAAATGATTGGAGTTTCAGCTCTAGCATTCGGCTTCATTTTCAGCTTCAGTCCTGTGTGTTCCTTACAATGAATACTCAGGGCTGATCTCCTTTAGGATGGGCTGGTTGGATCTCTTTACAGTCCAATAGACTCTCAAGAATCTTCTCCAACATCACAGTTCAAAAGCATCAATTCTTCAGTGCTCAGCTTTCTTTATGGTCCAGCTCTCACATTCATACATGACTACTGGAAAAACCATAGCCTTGACTAGATGGGCTTTGTTGACAAAGTAATGTCTCTGTTTTTTAATATGCTGTCTAGGTTGGTCATAGCTTTTCTACCAAGGAGCAAGTGTCTATAAGAATAATCACTAGATAATAGGCTCTGGGTTCATCCACCTCATTAGAACTGACTCCAATGTGTTCCCTTTTATAGCTGATTGATATTCCATTGTGTTTATGTACCACAACTTCCTTATCCATTCACCTACAGATGGACATCTAGGTTGCTTCCATGTCCTAGCTATTTTAAATAGTGCTGTATGAACACTGGGGTGCATGTGTCTTTTTAAATTCTGATTTCCTCAGGGTATGGAAGTCAGAAAAATAAAGACAAATACCATACATTAATACATACATATGGAATCTAGAAAGATGGCACCAGTGATCCTATGTGAGGGCTGCAAAGGAGACACAGATATAAAGAACAGACTTTTGGACTCAGTAGGAGAAGGAGAAGCTGGGATAGTTTGAGAGAACAGCACTGAAACATATTCATCACCATATGTAAAACAGACAACCAGTGCAAGTTGGATGGACAACGTTGGGTACCCAAAGCTGGTGCTCTGGGACACCCCAGAAGGCTGGGGTGAGAGGGAGGTGGGAGGGGGCTCAGGATGGAAGGGACATATGTATACTTGGGGCCGATTCATATTAATGTGTGGCAAAAACCATCACAGTATTGTAAAGTAATTATCCTCCAATTAAATAGTCTTTTTTTAAATAAAAGAAAAAAAAAAGAAAGCACTGACTACATGGATGAGCCTAGAGAGTGTCATACTAAGTGAAGTAAGTCAGAGAAGGAGAAATATTGAATGACATCCCTTACATGAGGAATCCAGAAAGAAATCTACAAACGATCTTATCTATGAAATGGAAACAGACTCACAGACAACAAAACTTATGGTTGATGGGGTTGGCGAGGCAAGGGGCAGGGGAAAGGGATGGTTAGGGAGTTTGGGATGGACATGCACACGCTACCATATTTAGAATGGATGACCAACAAGGACCTACTGGAGACACAGGGAACTCTGTTTAATGTTATGTGGCAGCCTAGATGGGAGGGGAGCTTGGGGGAGAATGGATACATGTGTGTGATTGGCTGAGTCCCTTTGCTGTTCACCTGAAATTGTCACAACATTATTAATCGGCTTTGCTCCAATACAAAATAAAAAGTTTTTTTTTAAAAGTATGCATTGCAAAGGGACAACTTCCTGGGAGATGAAGTCCTGCAGAGCCAGCCTGCTGGGAAGTAAAATGGGGAGACCCATAGGACGGTGAAGTCAGCTGAGGGTTGCCACTGGCTACAGGGCTGTGGAGCCCCACCCAGAGCCCTCTTAACAAACAGGGGGACCCTTCTCCCTGCTTGGGGAGAGCTGGCTCTCATCTGCCCCCTTGCAGTGGATGGAGAATTTTCTCCCACAGCTAAGAGCTGCCTTACTCAGGAAGTCATCTCTAAGGGGAACAACCCACCATCGGCTGATGGAGGCATGGGTCCAAAACAAGCCCAGTCCCCTCGTTTCAAGGAAGTCAAACCAGTGGTGCCTTTTTTGCCCCAGAGCCTTCCTGGACCAGGGCAGGGCTGAAACGTATCCAAGTCTACCTCCTTATTCAGTCCTTTCTTCTTCCGTTTCTGTCTTATCCATTCTGTACAGGTTTCTCCCTCGATAAAGGGTGTGCCCTTGAATCCCAGCCTCAGAGTCTGGGCTTATGTATCGTCACCATCTGTGCTAGTTACATATTCTAGGTAACAAGTTACCGCAAATTTAGCAGATTAAAAAATAGCCCTGTGTCATCTCCCACGGTTTTTGTGAGTCAGGAGTTTGGGAGCAACTTATTATAGAAAGCTCTTGTGAGGTCACGTTCAGGGCATCAGCTGGGGCTGCTGTCATCTGAAGCTGAGACCGGGGCCAGTCTATTTCTGAGATTGTTTACTCATCCCCAGCAAGCTGGTGCTCACCGCGGCCCAGTTCCTCACCCTGTGTGGCCCTCTGTGCTGGGCTGCTGTGTTTCCATGGGATGGCAGTTGCTTCCTCCAGAAGAGTGATCTAAGTAAGAGAGGGCAGAGGAGAAACTGCCATGTTTTTTTATAACCTCACCTCCGAAGGCATATGCCATCATTTCTACAGTATCCTATTGGTTATACCAAAGTGGGGGCTTCCCCAGTGGCTCAGTGGTAAAGAAGCTACCTACAGGAGACACGGGTTCAGTTCCTGGGTTGAGAAGATCCCCTGGAGAAGGAAATGGCAACCCACTCCAGTATTCTTGCCTAGGAAATCCTGTAGACAGAGGATCCTGGCAGGCGACAGTCCATGGGGTCACAAAAGAGTTGGACATGACTGAAGCAGCTAAACCTGCGTTGATTGCACAGAGCAGCCCTGTCCATGATAGGAAGGAGCTGCACAGAGGCATGAGCACCAGCCAGGCACTGAGGCTCTTGCTAGCCATCTGCTGGTCTGGCCACCAGCCCCCCCCAAGGTGGGCTCTGCATTGTGATGATGAATCTCCGCGATCTTAGGCTGCTTGCCCTTGCTTCTGCTGTTTTTTTTAAACACTCTCATGTATTTATTTTTGACAGCGGGTCATCGTTGCTGTGTGCAGGCTTTCTCTTGTTGGGGCGAGCGTGGGCTGCTCTTTGCTGTGGTTTGTGGGCTCCTCGTAGCATTGCTTCCCTTGTTGTGGAGCACAGGCTGGAGGAGCGAAGGCTTCAGCAGCTGCAGCACGTGGGCTCGGGAGTTGTGGTGCACTGGCTTAGTTGCTCCATGACATGTGGATCTTCCTGGACCAGGGGTCACGCCCATGTCCTCTGTACTGGCAGGCAGATTCCTGTTCCCCGCAACACCAGGGAGGTCCCACCTCTCCTTCTGGCACCCTGGATATTTTCCAGCAGCAAGCTTTTCCCTCTGAAATGGAGATCTCAGATCCTAGTCTGGATGTCTCTGAAGCCCTTGGCATCAACTGCCAAGCTTAACTGATTTCTCTGTCTTTTGTTGTTGGTGGTGTTCGGTCATCAAGTCGTGTCTGACTCTTTGTGATCCCGTGGACTGTAGCACGCCAGGCTTCCTGTCCCTCACCATCTCTTGGAGCTTGCCCAGTTCATGTCCACTGAATCAGTGATGCCATCCAACCATCTCACCCCCTGTCACCCTTTTCTCCTTCTGCCTTCAGTCTTTCCCAGCATCAGGAAAGATCCAATCAGTCAGCTGTTTGCATCGCATGGCCAAAGTATTGGCGCTTCAGCTTCAGCATCAGTCTCTCTAGTGAGTACTCACGGTTGATTTCCTTTAGGATTGACTGGTTTGATCTCATTGCTGTCCATCTTTACTGGGAAAAAGAAGCAACAGTATGAACAAGATATTGTGTTTTGATAGCTCTGCAAATACATCATCCCTCTAAACATCGTCTCATCACAGTGTGTGTGCTTGTTGAGAATGGTGGTGCAATCCGTATTAAATGTGAAACCTTATTCTCCCTTTGGGCTGCTGTGATCAGGGACGTTTGGTTTGGGCAATGTTAAGTGACTGGGGGAACAGTCATGCAGGATTGAGAAGTGGGAGATTTGGGCCAAGAGTTGTATTTCTGTTTCAGATACATGTCCAGTGTACAGAGTTTATTGTGAAATAGATATAACTCATTTTCCTATTGCTTTATCATTTTCTTCTCTTTCAGGAATCTAGGGTGAAGGTTAGAAGAAAATTGTGTTAGAAATCTGGTGTGGGGGTGGGGTCTATAGCATTGCTGTTTGGTGTGAATTACGGGTTTTCAGCGTGCGTGGTGCATATGAGTTAGGTTTATACTCATGGGCATCAATCTTTAATTTCCTCCCCATTTCTCTCATTAAGGTCAGCCCCTTCCAGCACCCTCCCAACCCCAATCTTGTGGGCAGAGACACCAAGGAGAGGCAGAACTAGGGTTTGGGTCTTAGACACACATATGTTTCGGTCTCTCCTTTTATTACCCACCTACTCTGTGATTTTGAACAAATAAATTAACCTCTCTATGCCTCTGTTTTCTCATCTGTGAAAAAAGTAATGGCTACTCCCTTGAATATCCTTGAGGATGAAATGAGATAGCCCGGACATCGCTGAGAAGTGGAAGTTGCTATGTTTACGATCCACCCTGCACACTAGCGCCATCAGTCGCTTCCTGAGGACCTGTAGTGCTTGCTGAGCATCTGAGTAGAGAAGGGCTCCCGGGGGCCCGGGGCCTGTTCCCTTTGCTCTTGTCTTGGGCCCTCCCTCGGGGCCTCGGGGCCTCCCGCCCCCTCACAGGAGCAGCCGTGCTTGACTCCTCCCGACTCTGAGCTCACAGGTGTCACGCTGATGGCTTCAGCTCAGCCATGCCATGTATTCACACCATGGCACGTGGACACCGTGGGACTGTTCACACCATTTCTCCATGAGCCAGAGCTCCTCCATCAGGAAACAGTCATTAGAGATTTAACAGCACGTCTCCTCTCAGGGCTGCCTTCAGAGAAAAACAACCTGAATTCTTGATTAACCTTGCTCTTCCTATGCCTCCCCAATGCAGGGGGTGCCGGATCAACCCCTGATCAGAGAGCTAACATCCCACCTGCCTCGGGGTGAAACACCCAGAACATAAGCAATGTTATAACACATTCAATAAAGGCTAAAAATGGTCCATATAAAAATATGGTTTTAAAAAAAGGAATCCATAATCGAGAGGGAAGAACTGCCACCATATGCAGATCATATGATATGAATACTCTAGACAGAACACCCTGGAGAGTCCCCACAAGAGCTACTAGAACCGATAGACAAGGCAGCGTGGCAGCAGGGTGCGTATCATGCAGGACTCTCTTTGGAAAGAGCATGGGCTCTAATACAAAGTCCTGAGCCGCCTCCTGAGCTTGACCAAGCTCCTCCCTGTTCCATGGAAATGCCACGCTCCAGCGACCAGATGCTGTTTCTCAAATCGGGGATGTCTTTTTCTCTCCCTTTCCTTCTGCAATTCCAGTCCACCATTCAAGATCAGACTCGAGCCTTACCTCATCCAAACAGTCCCCCTTCACTTTCCCAGGGCTTCTTTACGTCCCCTTATCAGAGAGAGGGACAGACACTCTAAAAGTCGTATCACTGGGACCCGTTATTGTGAGTCAGCCCTCATCTTCCTGAAGGTTCTAGGCTTACGGTTGGGATACGGTGAAATAAAGAGCCCATCGCAGTGTTGCCCACATCATGCTGTGTCGGGGAAGAGCAGGGCTGGAGAAAGGGGAGGCATCGTGTCCGCACTTGTGGGTTGCAGGGAAGTCCTCCTCAAGGAAGAGGTGTAAACTGAGAGAGGAAGGGTGTGGAGATTCCCCAGATGGAAATGGGAGGAGGTGTGGTAGGAATCGGGAAGTTCCAGAGGGAAAAGAACGCGGCTGGGGAGCCCAGTGCTTACAGATACTGTGGTGACAGAGAGGGGCTGAAGAGAGTTCCCTGAGGCTGGCTGTAGAGGCTGGAGGCTGGGGGGTGGAGAGGGGCCGTCAGAGCCTTGGCCGCACCCTCAGATGCTGGGATGGTGTCCACAGGTGTGCAGCAGAAGGCAACTGGATGCGATTTCCACGCTGACGAATCGCTGTTTCGCACAGTGTATTTCTGCGTTGCCCATAGTTATCTTCCCAAATAAAGCATCACCATTCCAAGTCTCCCTCTCCTCCTTCTAAAATAGGGTGAAAAGGGCACAATTTTCCTGACAAGACTGTCGGAGACAGTGTGTAGGAAAACATAAGCCTTTAAAGCAGTCCTCACATGAGAGGGGTCATTATCAATACTGGATGGAGAGTGCAGTCTCATAGGTCCTGATGCACTGGGGAAAGCTGAGTTCACATCCTAGCTTTCCCTCTCACTGCTTGGGAAAGCGGCTTAACTTTTAGATATAGCTGTCATCATTTCCATTCCATAGAAATGGTTCCAAAGAAGAGCTCCATAGTGTTCAGAGTGTATGATTTTAGGACACTGACCACCCCCTCCTCCGCCCCCGACAAATATATGTTCCAAATTACTTTCCTTATGTAAGGACAAAACACATACCTACATCTTTTTTAAAAAATTACTTACTTATTTGGCTACACCAGGCAGGATCTTAGTTGCAGCATGCATGTGGGGTCTAGTTCCCCGACCTGGGCCAAACCCAGGCCCGCTGCGTTGGGAGTGTGGAGTCTTAGCCACTGGACCACCAGGGAAGTCCCCATATCTGCATCTTAAAAAAACAAAACGGAACACTTCACTTGGGGGTGGGCAAGTCATGGCAAACTATGTCATAGCATTAAAGTAGATGGTGGACTCTTAATGGTCTCTCCTGCTGGGTTTGGCGTTAGGCCCGCTAACTCAGAGCTGCCGCCCTCAATCTGCCTCTCTCCCAGGACACACATGCGATCACTCACTCACTCACTCAGACTTCTGGATCCATTGGTCTTTGGAATGACGGTTCAAGTTCCCTAATGGATGTAAGTTTCAGATTCCTTTAGCAACAGAGTCTCCTCCTGGCCTTCACCCCTGGTCCTGTGATAATCGACAAACTGGATCTGTAGGGTTGTTTGAGGCAGCCTTGGGATACACTGTGAGGTCTGAGAGTCAAGGGAGATTTAAAGAAAGTTTGCAGGTTTGCGAAATGTTAACTAGAGCATTCTGGGGACCCAGAGAACTGTGGACCACTTTAGAACTTCTCTCTTTATTGCCAGGGATTTTCCACTGTATTACACATAGAATTTGGCACACATGTGCTAAAATATATGGCTTTCATTTTCCGGGATGGGATAAGCCTAGAGGACAAGAGGTTAATTAAAAACAACAGGATGGAATGATTTCTCCTCCCACATCTAGGTCTAGGAAGAGCTCAGTGCAGTTAACATAATCTGGAAGCGTGATTACCCTCTGCTTACGGGTGAGATACAATCAAGAAGATGGAAAAGAAAACTTCTTATGTAATGACAGTGAATGACAAGGGTCCCTGAAAACGACGATCAGCTAGAAGAATTCATTCATGAGCTTTCAGCTTTGTTTCAAGTGTGGTATTTTCTGCACTGTGGTTTACCATGGGATTGGCTTTTATGTTGGAAGTCTGGCTTATTCAGCAGTTGGCTCATCCCAAGACTACCTTGTAGGTTTCTTTCAATGACTTAGTCCTGGCTCTGCAAAACCTTCAAGGGTTCGGAGGTTGGCCAGGTCGCAGCTGTAGTTCGCAAGGAGGCAGTGTTGACGCCTCGAGGATGGCCTGTGGGTTTGGTGAAAGCGGAGTGCAGGTGCTTGCTCAGATCACAGACATGGATGTCTTGGTGTCTCTGCTTCGCTGTGGCCCCCAGCTTCCTGAAGGCGAGGCGATGACAGAAAGAGGTGAGCCTGCCTTGCCTTCTACCCTTCTCCTTCTTCCCTTCACTGACCGTGCGTGCACTATGTCCCTGTGGACGAGTAGCAAGGCTGTGCTCATCCTCTCTTTGGAAAGATCATACTTCTATCCGAGTGCTTTCATTACAGCCACATGTAATTCCTGTGCTTCGACTGTACTCTCGGCTCTCAGAACTGTAGACTAGGAGGAGAAATCCTTTGTGCTTAGGGGACAGTCAGAACCCTTAATGAGAGGCATAGGATGTCAGGAGGGGGCCTTGGAAGATGGAAGGACAGCGTAATACAACAGTGTCCGCCATAGAACGATGCTGCTGCTGGACCTCCTCGCGGGGCAGCAGCAGACAGAGAGGGGCAAGCAGGGAGTGAGATGAGCTGAGCGGAGAGCTGGACACGTGCACAGGACCACAGGTGAAACGGAGAGCCAGGGAGAATGTGCTGTGACGGGAGCTCACCCAGGGCTCTGTGACCAGCTAGAGGGGTGGCGT
>SJXQ01001359.1:0-60556 GCA_006408695.1 Aepyceros melampus | reverse complement strand
GTGTGTTGATGTGTGCCCAAGGCCGACGCAATATCGTAGAGCAACTGCCCTCCAATAGTTGTATTTTGCTCTATACTTCTCAATATTGTATAGGTACAATCTTTGATAATTAAACACACACACACAGAGAAGTATTCGCGAAAGAAGGAATGAAACTGGTTGGGTAAAAGGTCAGCTCAGGGAGTAAACAGAAGGCAGGTGAACCTTTAGACTTCATCTCTCAATAGACTAATCCTCACTTTTTTTCTCCAGTGCAATTCATCAAGGCTGGCAATGTGAATGGTGAAAGTGCAGTTGCTTAGTTGTGTCTGACTATACAGTCCATGGAATTCAAGGCTGGCAAGAAGAAGCTAAAACGGCCACATTCTCACCTTAAAGGGAAAATGGCACATCAGCTATTCCATTTTTACAACCTATTGGAAGGACTAAGAAAAAAATGCTCATATTTATTAATTAAATTATTAGCCAAAAAAGCAAAAATGATCTAGAGTACCTACAGCTGAAGTATGATTATGAAACTGTTAACTGATAAAAATTATGCAGCTCTCTTAAATGACATCTGGGAAGAGTTCACAATAATGTAACTAATTTCATAGGAAAGAGTAAAAGGAAAATGTAGGAGCAAACATTTATATATAGATATAATCAAAATTATTTCTGAGCGTGTTAGTCATTCAGTCACGTCTGACTGTTTGCAACCCCATGGACTGCAGCCCACCAGGCTCCTCTGTCCATGGAATTCTCCAGGCAACTGTACTGGAGGGGGTTGCCATGCCCTTCTCCTGACCCAAGGATCAAACCCAGGCCACCCATATTGAAGGCGGATTCTTTACTGTTTGAACCACCAGGGAAGCAGCTGGGGTGTCTTCCCAACCCAGGAATCGAACCGGGGTCTCCTGCATTGTAGGTGGATTCTTTAAAAATCATTTAAGAGGGACATAATAAAGCATAAAGAAAATATACCCATATGCCTCAAGGGTTATCTTCAATATTAAAAAAAAAAAAAAAGAAATGGCAAAGATTTAATTGGCTGGTGATTCAGGTGGAAGGAAGCTGGTAAAAGGTATGTTTGTAGGATATTCATGGAGCTCTCATCCCAGGGCTCCAAGAGATACAGATCTTATTTAGAATTATATTTGATGATTCAGATTTCTTCTACCAAAGCCCATTCAAGAAATTTCAACTTTGCCCAGCAACCCAGCAGCCCTTGATAAAGAAAAAAAACAAACAACAGCAATTTTAGTTGCATTGTTAGACCACACTGTGTGCCCTTCTTCAGCCGCGGGCAGAGACATGGGGAATGAAGAAAACCGCACAGCGCAGAAAAGCACGGCTCGCATTCCTTCTGTAAGTCCTTCTCCAAATTACAGAATGAAAACCAAAGAGTGTATCTGGAAAAAATATTCATGTTTGGTTTAAAGCAAAAGCAAACAAAAGCCATCGCAATATTTTCTTCTCCCCTGAATGCTTATCTCCCTAACTGGGCTAGAAGAATAGGAGATCTGGCTCTAGTATTGGCCCTGATTCTTTCTTACTGTGGCCCTAGACCAGGGTCTCCATCTGGGTCTCAGTGTTCCCATCTGTAATATGGGTTGGTGTCAACTCTGAACAGCTGCAGACAGAGCTAGAGCCGGCTGAACTGACGAGTGAAAATTCTTAAGGATAAGCAAGAGACCACAAACATCTTTGGATGTTTGTGTGTATTCTTGTCTAATGTAACAATCTCTGAGTCTCATTTGTGGAGCAGTAGAAGGCAATATAATCAGACTTTGGCGTGGGATAGACATGCATGTCCAAGAAATACGGGATATTTGATGGATCTACAAAGGCCCTTCCAGTCTTAGCGCCCTTGCATCTTTGGGGTTCCCACTTCTCTCCCTCTGAGATCTGCACTTCTGGGATGAGCATTCAATTCCAGGATTTTTTCCAGTGTCCATTGTGGCATGCAGGAAAGTTATTTAAGCTTTAGTCTTTCCTCTCAAGGCCAAGATCTTGATAAAGTGTCTTTTGCATTTTAGGCAAAGCACTTGGTGTTTCCTCAGCTTCAAGGATGGGAGCTGGGACTGGGTGGGAGAGGTAAAATCTAGTATCTATTCATCTATGTAGAGACCCAACCTCTTTCCATCATCCCCAAATCTAGGGCCCAGTTAAGATTTTTATTGATTACTTTGGATAAAAGAAAAACAAGAAAGAGAAGTCGCTCAGTTGTATCCGACTCTTTGTGACCCCATGGACTGTAGCCCACCAGGCTTCTCCATCCAGGGAATTTTCTAGGCAAGAGTACTGGAGTAGGTTGCCATTTCCTTCTCCAGGGGATCTTCCCAACCCAGGGATCGAACCCAGGTCTCCCACATTGTGGGCAGATGTTTTACCGTCTGAGCCACCAGGGAATGGCTGAGTGGTCTAAGGTGTCAGACTCAGGTTTCTACTTTGGATAAAAATAACACTAATACTTAGTGTAATAATGATTCGTGGTAATTTTATTCCATATTGGGGGTACAAACACTCCTCATTATATTAGTAATATTAACTGAATCAGTTAGGGTTTTTTAGAAGCGGCTTCTCTGGGTAATGAGCAGAGATGGAATTTACTGGAAGCCTGTGGACTAGCTTATTGAATTGAAGGACTAATGGGACAGTCAGATCTTAGCAACTGCAGAAACCAAGGCTTATTGCGGGATGAAATAGCAGGATGTAATACTCGGCTCCTTCTGAGTTACAATATTTACATGAAATCATCCCCATCCACTTAATTCAATTTAAATTGTCAAGAGAAAGAGTAGACAGTGCTGGCTGGGTTTTCAGACTCATTTCCAAGGAGAGGAAATGGAAGTTTCTACTTTTTTTTTTTTTTTTTTTTTACAGCTTATGTGACCACCTACAAGAAGATCTTTACCAACACTTTATGTGTGTTTTTCCTAATCCTCAGCATAAACATTCAAAGCATCCATATACCTACTCTATAGACAAAGCCCCTGATGTTCAGAAAGCTTAAGTAGCTTGCACAGAGTCATATAGCAGAGTGCCGAGATTCAACCCTGGGTCTCTGATTCGAGTTGACTTGATGTTCTCACTCATCAGCAGATATTCCCTTCATGATCCAAACTCTACTCGGTTAACTCACAATGTACGATCTAAGTAATCTGATTATCTTTCTCTTAAGTGTTACCAAGTTTGATATCCTGAATCAGAAGGAAGAGACTCAGTGTGACAGCATGTCTGGCTGCATGCCTACCCATTTCCTTACTCTTCTGCCCAGCACTCACTATACTGTTTTTCTAGAAACAGCCTGGCATTATGTTATATATTCATTTATTTCATGTCTGGTTCCCTACTTGACTCTATGCCCTTCATGAGCAGTTTTGTACCTTTGGTTCTTAATAGAGGCACTTGGTAGATATTTCTTGACCCCACACCAGGGTCTGTTATGTGGACCTCAGTTTTCCAATCTGTAAAATGGGTTGAAACTCCTGTCAGGAATATAGTCATGTAACACAGAGCTGTGGACTCACTTACCACTCACATCTCACTTCTTACCCTCTTTCCTCAGCTTGAATCTGACAACAGAGTGTGAGGGTCCTGACAGGAGACCTCACTGACCAGCCCTTGAATTCTGCATTTCCTTGAAACTGAACTTCATTGTCCCAGCAAGGACCTTGGCTCTTTAGGTTCTTCTGGACGGCTCTTCTGGCGTCCCACCCTGCTGACATCGCACAAAGCATGGAGGCCAAGCTCTGAGACCATACACCTGTGGTATCTCCATAGCAAAGTACACCTACTTACCTCTAATCCCCCAAGGGGAAGTCAGAGGTGTCCCCTCCCTCATTTCTCACGTCCACCCAATCTCCAACTCATGCCATCCTTATTCTGCCAAGTCTCCCACCTTCCTTAGTTCCCAGGGCAACTAACGGTAGCTCAGGCCCCATCACCTGTCCTGAGTCCTATCCCTGCCACCCTCCTTCCTATCTCCCTGCCTCCAGTCTGATCCTCTTAGAGTCTCAGGAGGGGAGTTGGTAACCTCCCCAGGCACAAATGGGAACCAGAAGGCCTGGGCGGAGCAAGGCCAGAGTGAATTGCTCTGTGGAGGCTTAGGAACAGGGCAGCACCCTGCAGGACATTTGTGGGGCCCTCCTCCTGCTGGGCTGGGCTGTTCTTTACTTCCGTTTCTGGCCACGTGCCCCCCCACGACCCCCAGCATCCAGCCACCCTGGACCACAATGGCTCCTCTTCTCCTCTGCTCTGATCTTTATTTTTAATTTTGGAAGACAAATATGAATAAGGAACTCTTCACACTGTTCCTCCCCACCTTCTGAAATCTTAGCCATATTTCAGGACCCAGTTCATCAGCACTTTTTCCATGGTGCCTATCCTCATCTCTGTGGTCAAGATCCATCTCTCTCTTTGGGTTCCTATTACATTTTCTGCTTTCCCTAGAAGACAAGTAGCATCTGCTTTGTATCATGTCTGGGGGCTGTCTACCCCACCAAGCCAGCAGCTCTCAAGTGAGAGTCTTCAGTCCCTTGCCAGAGACTCACTCGGGGCAGGAGATGGTTCCTGTTAAAATGCGTGATTCCTCAGCCCCCCTGCAGGAGAGGTCACCTGTTCTTTGGGCTGCCCAGCATTCATTCCTGGCCTCTTTAGAAACAGCATCCTCATTTCCCAGGGGACATTTCTCCTCCCCTGTTTGCATTCTGCGTAATCATGGAAGAGGCTTGGCTCTGTCTCATCGAGGACTAGAAAGTGACACGTAGCATTCTCTCACTGGCATTCTGATCATTAGGCAAGGAAATGATAGAAAAAAAAAGCTCCAAAGATTTTGCCCGTTCATTCCACCAACCTAAAACAGCCAGTGCTTTTCTGTCTAAACTAAATTTTAAAAGGAAAATAAATGGAAAGAACTTATGATATCTCATGTCAGGACAACCTACATCATCTCATCTAATAAGGACAACTGAACTTCCCAGTCTCAGAAAGGACAGCTACTGGGGTCAGGTTTTGTTGCTTCCAACCTAAGAAATAAAAGACCAACTGAATCACAGTTTTCAGGATGAGAACCGAGAAGTATGCCTTTGTATCAGAAGATCCCCGGTGATTTAAAAAAACATACATTTATTTTGGTATAGTTTTAGATTTTCAGCATAGGTGTGAAGATAGTAAGAGGTTTCCTTTATACACCATGCCATCCCCACCATTAACATTTTGCTTTTCCGTCAGTTCCTGCAAGTTAAAATACCCACTGCAGCACATTTGTCACCACTAAGAAGCTGACATTGACCTTGCTGCTCGCTCAATTCCAGACTTGGATTTCACCAGTTTTTCCACAAATGTCTTGTGTTTGGATGCAGTCCAGCACACCATATTGCATGAAGTCCTGCTGTCTCTCTGATCTCCTTTGGTCTCTGACTGTTTCTCAGCCCTCTCTTGTTTGTGACCTTGGCAGTGGCGAGTTGCACCGGCTGGATATCTTGTTGAGTGTCCCCTCCTAATGATTCTGACACTGACACAGGCTCTGAGCATCTCGAGGACCAGGCTCACGTCTGCACCGTTGCTATTACGTCCTGCCTGTTCTGTGAGTGCCTAGTCAGGGGCGAGAGCTCAGTGAATGGGTGTTGATGGAAATGAAGTTGGCCGCCTGTCTGGCCACCCTGCCCTGCGCTGCCCCGGGTCAGGAACCAGACCTTGCCCATCCCTGCACCCCTGTGCCCCGCTTGACCCCCACACCGTTTGTGATGGGACTCGCAGGAGCTCCCACCATCCAATAGAGCTGAATGCCTTTGACTCGGGTGGAGGTTTCAGGCAGACATAATCACGTCATTCCAGAGGAAAATGCTTAATCGCGATCATCTGACCAGATTTTGACGTCTCTCTTTGAGTTCATTCATGAAAGTTTTGCTCTCAGTCCAATCAGATAAAAAGAAAAGGAAGGGGGCAGCTGGCGCTCTCTCATCAGAGCCGGGAAGACGGGTTCTTGCTCTAGGCATGTTTATAAATTTAAAAATATTTCAGATGCTTGGGCGATGCTGCTTATTCTGGTTCAGTGGGCAGGGGGAATGCGTGGTGGGATGCGTGGTGGGGGCACGGTGCTCCATCTCGTCAACCAGCTGCTGCTGGAATATGGTCCTCTTTGCTCTGCAAAGAGGGAGTGCGGTGTGCTTGGCACTGCAGAGCATTAAGCTGAACAGACTCAATCCACGCACTTCCTGGAAACAATGAGAACCAAAAGCAGTCATCAAGTAGAGCTTAGTGGATCTTGGTACTATGTTAAGTGCTTTCCATACATAAGTGTCTACTGCTGATACCATTCTCAAAAGCAGGTACTTAATTTTAGTTCTGTTTCCTTTTGTTTTGTTGAGTCGCTAAGATGTGTCTGACACTTTGTGACCCCATGGACTGCAGCACGCCAGGCTTCCCTCTCCTTCACTATCTCCCAGAATTTGCTCAAACACATGTCCATTGAGTTGGTGATGCCATCCAACCATCTCATCCTCTGTCGCCCCCTTCTCCTTTTGCCCTCAACTTTCCCCAGTACCAGGGTCTTTTCCAGTGAGCCGGCTCTTTCCATCAGGTGGCCAAAGGATTGGAGCTTCAGTATCAGTCGACAGTGTCGTCGTTGTTCAGTCACTATGCCATGGTCAACTCTTTGTGACCCCATGGGCTGCAGCATGCCAGGCCTCTCTGCCTCACTCTCTCACTCAGTTTACCCAAGTTCATGTCCATTGAATTGGTGATGCTGGCCAACCACCTCATCCATCTGCTTCATTAGCAAATAGTAAATGATGACAGAATAGAGGCTTAGGGGGCCAAGGAGAATACTCAACATCAGAAAGCTCTCAATGGCAAAACTGGGGTGAAAAACTCAAATCCTTATGGTGCTCAAGGAAACATTTATATCATTCCTCTTGAGACCCTAAAGGCTGCCTGTCTCCTCTCCAGGTATACACACATATGTGTGTTTGTCTGCATCCTGCTGATTATTTTTACTATGAAATAAACAAAATTGATATATTAACTCTTATTTTTGGAATTAAATGCACTTCATATCCAGCATTAAGAGAGTGTGGCGTTCCTGTCATTTTGGTCCCATGACAGTTATATCAAAACCTCACAGGGAGCTTGTCAGAAATGCCTGTTCCTGGACCCCAGTTCAGACTTCCGGATCAGAACACTGGGGGTGGGGCTGGAGCTTCAAAGGCCAGCCTTGCAATTAATACAAAACTTACCACAACCTGAGAGCTTCCACCACAGGGAAGGATGCAGGCTGGGGAGTCGAGGCACTTGTGCAGTTTCAGTTCTGGGACTTCCTAGCAGATTGACCTTGGGCAGCTCAGAGCCTTGGCTGTTAAATGGGTCATTTCTGACTTCGCACGGTTACTGTCAGGATTCTAAGAGACAATGTGGATCTGAGAGTGCTGTCCCTGAGGCTGGAGGTGTCTCCCAGTTCAAAACATATGAGAGAGAAGACCACGCCAGTGCCAGTGACGCTATGATGTTTCTCATCTGATGGCAGGAAGGCTCAGAGGTGGCTTCATGCAAACACATGTGGTCCAGTGTGGTTGAAATAAATCCTAAAGGGATTTGAGCTGAGAAGAAAGGATTAATAGGAACACAGAAAAAACAGGTGGAAGGTAACGTTTCACAGCACAGCCTCTAGACCAGGGTTTCTCAGCCTCAGCATTGTTGACATGTAGGGCCAGATGAGGGACCGTCTCAAGCCTCTTGCTGATATTGAACAGCATCCTTGGCCTTAACCCACTAGATGAAAGTGGTATCTGCCCCTCAGGATATCTCCAGACGTTGCCAAGAGTCCCCTGGGGAGGTGGGGCAGACTTGGCCCCGTTGGTTGAGAACCAGCCCCTTAGAAGGAGACAGAACTGGTCCGAGTCCTGGCCCCAGGCTTACCATCTGAGTGAACTTAGGGCAAAGCGTTCAATCTCCTGAAACCTCGGTTCTCTTAGTTATAACATGGAAGGGGGATAATATTCTTAAGTCCCTACCCCTCCTGGCTTGTTGTAAGGATTACATGAGAAAAAGCATATCAAGAGTGGAGCAGAACTCCTGGCTCGGTGCTGCCTGTGTACATGTATGCATGTGTCTATGTGTGTGTTTTAATAAGTCTTGGAATTTTGCCAGACTCTAAAAATTTGAAATACACACGCCTCCTTTTCCTCCTCTTTGCGAAAGGGGTTTTCAAAAATCTGAGAACTCTCAACTTCAGGTCTGAAACCATGAGCTGGGGACGTTATCGCAGGGGTAGGGGAGCTGAGAGGTCTGAGCTGAACCACAGACGTTCCTTTCCCCTGGACTCAGATTAACTGCTGCACCAAATGTTTAATAGAATACTGCCATTTAGACCCAGCTCATGCCAAAACTTTATTTCCTTCTGTGAGTGAAAATCTTTATGTCTCCTCGATGGGAACGTGCTGGTGGGACGCAGGGGCAGAGGGGAGGCCCAGGAGGTGATTGGTTTAACTCTCCCTGGCCTGGCTGTTTGAACTCTGATCTTTCAAGAGAAAGAGAGGGTTTTAACATTTGGGACAAATTAACCAGCTTGACAAAAGCAAAACAGTTCCCCCTCTTAAGATGAAGTGCTCCTTAAGTGCCTATGCCGTTTCCTGCCCAGACCGGACATTCGTCTGGTCTGAAGGGGCACTGGGACCCAACGTGTGTTGATGGCCAGCCACCTTCTCCTGTGGGCCCTGCTCTGCAGAGCTGAGTGATTAGGATCTGATAACGATCTCGGTGGAGCCTGAACCCGGCCTGAACCCAGAGTTCTCTGCCTTTCCTGCCGTTGCTGTGACGGCCTCGGTGTGTCCCCTCCCTCCCCCTTCCATTCATTTGAAGGGTTTCTCCTCTATTGTGTCCCACTCCATCACCGTCACTCACACGTGACCACTGCATGGCACCAACCCAGTTTTCATGAATAATCAACAGTGTAACTCCTTTCTTCTAGAATCCCTCCTCTAACCCTGTGGAGGGTCCGGCCTTGCCCCTGGTTGAAATGAGCATCACCAGGAATCAAGTTGATGTGTCTGTCCTTCCCCCCACCTTCAGTGGCTTCCCACAGTGGCAGGATCATTTGTGGGTCCCCCAGCCTCTGATTAAATACTTCCAGAGATGTGAAGCTTGTTACCTTATAAAATGATGTGTTTCCTTGTGGGACGGTATCAGCGGCTGGTCTCCACTGTGGCAGCCTGATTAGTCCTTCCTAACACTTATTAGCATCTGCAGCTATTTACTGTATTTCCTTCGTTGACTCCGTGGGCCCCTCCTCCCCGTCTATGGAAGCTCCACATGCAGACAGGTAGCTCCTTGATCCGATGCACGTTTGAATCCTCAGATGGTCTTCCTTGAATACTAGCTGACCCAAAAGATAAGTAAATAATGTACTGTTTTGAGACAGACAGATCTCCTGGTGGGCAGACTTTGTGTCTATATTCATAATTTGCCCCCAGCGTTTAGCCTGATGACTGGGGGCAGGGGAGAATACAGACTCGGGAGTCAGATAACCCTAATGTCAAAAGCCCTCCTTGCACCAGCTGCCAGGGTCTCAGGCAATTAACATTTCTGAGCTGTGATTCCTTCCATCTGTGAAATTCGTTTTACTCTAGGATATCACCCAGCTCAGAGGTTGTGGAGATGAAGAGATTTTTATCAAGTATTTAGCAGTGCCTGGCACACAGTGGGTGTAAGTGATCTGAAGCACGTTGAGAAGCCCAGGTGATTATTACCAGCGTGGTCGGGAGAGGCCAGGGCCCAGAGGGAGGGGGTGTGGCCCAGCCGTCTGTCTCCCCCGAGCCAGACTCGGGGTCTTTCCAGAGATCAGCAGATTGAAACGATCCACTCACTTATTCCTGAAAGACATTTTAGTCCAGCAGGAGTCTCCAGATGTAAGCCCGCAGCTGTGGGCGCATCAGGACCATGGGACCCCCCACTTCATTCACAGCGGAGAGTTCAAACGTGCGTTGCTGTTCCTTCTCCTCCAACTTACGGCTCCCTGGAGTTCTTTTTAATTAATTGATTTATTTTAATTGGAGGCTAATCCCTTTACAGTGTTATAGTGGTTTTGCCATACATTGACATGAATCAGCTGCATGGATCCCTGCATTTTTAAGCTGTTTACTCCCCCAAGGGTGCCTGGATCCTGGAGGCTCTACAAACACACGCACACACACTTCAGGCATTTGTCTGTCCACTGCTCTAAATTAAGAACAAATCACAGTAGTTTAAATCTCCCAGTTTAATAAACACCTGATCCCCCAAATGTCAGAGATTCTAGTCTTTTGCAAAGTCTTTAACTTGTGGCTCATATCTGAAACTAAGGGGGAAAAGCAGTAAATGATATGAAATAAAGAGGGAGGAGGTGGGGAGGGAGCTCTTGGGTTGCTCACCAGGCCAAGAATGTGAGGGCAAGCGGTCTGGACCGTGTACTGGCCTTCTGGTCTCTCTGGACGCTGCCAGGGATCTTCGGGCCTTACTAGGACAGCACGGACTTCTACACCATGATGAGCGGTTAGCTGTTGAACAACCAGGGTTTTCTTCACGAAGACATTTCCAGAGTGGAAGGCTTCCAATTCATAACAGAATGTCAGCTCTCCGCAACCCAAGGCAACCTCATATACACCGTCAATTTGCAAGAGTCCGTGACGGTCTTGACCGTGACTTGTACCATACCAAATACTAGGCTGCCTTTTACGGTTGTTGGAGTGTCCTCTGGAAGATCTTTTAAAGTAGTGGGTTTAGGGAAAGGGACGTGGGAGCAGGAGTCGATGCTAATCCTAGATCTTCCATAAAATTGCATTTATTCGTTGTTTATGTCACCAAGTCATGCCTGACTCTTTTGCGATCCCATGGACTATATAGCCCACCAGGCTGCTCTGTCCATGGCATTTCCCAGGCAAGAATACTGGAGTGGGCTGCCATTTCCTACTCCATGTAAAATTGTGCAGGTCCTAAAATAAGTCACTTCTGCCTCTGGACTTTTGTTTCCTTGTCCATGACCTGAGGAAGGGCTCAGATCATTTGCTTTAAAACTGTGGTCTGTGCAGATTGCAGTGTTTCTAGATATTAAAGCTCTCCATCTCCCACCTGTGCTCCAACCAGGACAGTCTCACCATCGTAGGATGAATAACAGCCCCCCAAAATGTCGACCTCCAATCCCTGGGCCCTGGGAATACGTTTGCTTATATGGTTAAAGGGACTTTGAAGATGTGACTGACCTTGAGATAGGAAATGATCCCAGATCTCCAGATGTGTTCACAATCACAAAGCTCCTTTTTCCTTTGGGGGGGGGGCAGTAATTCCTTCTGTTTATTTTTTTCAAAATTATTTTGTAATTATTAGTAATAAATATATGAAAATTATCACTGAAAATACATTTCAGTTTTAATTATAAATACAATTGACTTTTTACATTTATCTTGGAGCTTTACTAAACTCTTATTAGTTGTGGTTTTTATAAATTCTTTGAATTTTATGTATAGATAATCTGATTATCTTCAAATAGGGGCAGGTTTAGGTCTTTAAAAACATTTTTTTTTAATCAAAAGATAGTTGGTTGCTATGAAAAGTGAAAGTGAAACTCGCTCAGTTGTGTCCAACTCCTCACAACCACATGGACTATGTACAGTCCATGCAATTCTCCAGGCTAGAATAGTGAAGTGGGTAGCCTTTCCCTTCTCCAAGAAGTCGTCCCAACCCCGGGATCGAACCCCAGTCTCCCCCGCCTTGCAGGCAGATTCTTTACCAATTGAGCTATCAGGGAAGCCCGATAGATGCATCTACGGATGCTCTAGGTAACATCACCGACTCAACGGACATGAGCTTGAGCAAACTCCATGGGACGGTGGAGGACAGGGAAGCCTGGTGTGCTGCAGCCCACGGGGCTGCCAAGAGTGGGACATGACTTGGCGGCTAAACAACGACATATGATATTTACATTGGTTTACAGTGTTTACAATGGTTTACGATGTTGTGTTAGTTTCTGGAGTACAGCGAAGTGATTGAGGTATAATATATATTCTTTTCAGATTCTTTTCCATTATAGTTTATGAAAAGATGAATCTGTAGGACCTTGTTTTTCTGTTTTATATATATTTTGTATCTGCTGATCTCAGATTCTTAATTTATCCCTCTTTCTCTTTTCTGTTTGGTAACCATCAATTTGGTTTCTATTTGTGAATCTGTTTCTGCTTTGTACATAAGTTCATTTGCATCATTTTTTACAAATTCCACATGTAAGTGGTATTGCATGGTATTTGTCTTTGTTGACTCAGTGTGATAATCTCTAGGTCCCTCCTTATTGCTAAGAATGGTGTTATTTCATTCTTTTTAGTGGCTGAGTAATATTCCATTGTGTGTATGTGTGTGGCATTGTGCCTTGTGAAAACCATTACCCTTGGAGGGAATTCCCTTCTCTCATCCTCTCACCTCTTCTGAACGAGTCCCTCTTATTATCCAAGCTTCTTCAGAGACTCCCTCCTGCCCACCAGCCAGCCTGAGTTCCGTGCCCTCTCTTGGTCCCCAAACCCCAGTCAATACTCTGTGCTGATCTCTACATTGTCAATTTGCCAGTACTTATTCATGTGACATACTGACCTGCGAGTTCTTGAAGGGCTAAAAATGTCCCCCATTTCTGCTTCCATGGGTCCAACATGGTTCCCACACAGCAGGGCTCAGTAAATGTTTGCATGAAAGTTAAAAGATTTGAATGTGAAGATGCTTACCCTCTATTTAGGTAGCAGTTTAGATTCAGCTGACTGTCTTCATGTTCAGAGGTTTGTAAATAGACTCTTTAAAAGAAACTTGAGAGAAACATGGGGTAAGGGATAAATTAGGAGTTGGGATTAACGTAACACATACTGCTATATATAAAATAGATAACCAACAAGAACCCACTGTGTGTAGCACAGGGAACTCTACTCAATCCTGTAATAACCTATGTGGGTAAGGGATCTGAAAAAGAATGAATGCGTGTATGTATGTATAACTGAATCACTTGAAACTAACACAACGTTATAAATCAACTGTACTCCAATTAAAAGAGACTTGGAAAATGAAGTAATAATAACTGAGAGTCAGTAGAATCAGTCATGTTAAATGAATTCTGCCTTCCTTGTTTCAGAATATTAGAGAGAGCTACCGACGGTTATACTACCTCCGACTTTCAGCAAGGCATATAAGGATCATTGAGAAAAATCAGAAAAGTTAAGGCCAGATTATGATATATGGAGCGACAGACTTGGTATCCAAAATGAGGTGGATGGACCACGAGTAACTAGGCCTCTGATAATAGAGAAATCATACAAGCATTCAACTGGGCCATTGTAGAAGGGACGAGAACATCAGATGGAATACTGGACCAATGCACTTTTTTAATCTTCTCTTCATTCCTAAGAGTTTATGATTCTACAAAAATATATATTCAATGCAGGTACCAGAATTCAAAAAAAGAAAAAAAAAAACTTGATGCTCATAACCACAGCAGTTCTTCAGTCTTTTAGGACTTTATTAGCTTAATTCCAGCCAGTTATTTTTTTTTTATAGCTTTCATGAATCTAATTCAAAACACATTGTGAAGCCAAACATTTGCTGGGCTTGAGAATGTAACTAATAAAAAGGCAAAATATACCAAGGTTGCCAAACACTGCACAAGAGAGGTCTATGATACCAGCTCTAATGTGAGAAATCGTAGAGCCTTATTTTTGTTCTCCCTTCTGATAGGAAACATAAGGGTTGTCTCATGCTCTTGGAGAAAGGCCCTTGCAATACTTAGCGAAGACTTTAAAAATTTCATTTATTATCAAATGAGAAGGCCCTTCACAGCATGGTGAAGACCTGGGTGTAATCCAGGCACTGCCCCTTCTCCTGGGAGCTCCACGCAAAGTTTGCCTCTCAAATTTAGTGTCTTTTGGCAGCCAGAGAAACCTCAAACCCGGCTGAAAACCTGAAACCTCACATCACATCCCTAAGGTGACTCCGAGGTCATGCAGGTGGCCACAGAAGCACAGTCCCGAGGGCCAGTGGAGGTTGTGGAGTCAAGAACCTCCTCTTCCTTCTGCTTGTCTTGTGGCCACTTCCTCCCCATCTGCTGCCCCAGGGGGCGTGCATTCGTGTGTGCTCAGCTGCTCAGTCGTGTCCGACTCTCTGTGACCCTATGGACTGTAACCCTCCAGGCTCCTTTGTCCATGGAGCTCTCCAGGCAAGAACACTGGAGCGGGTTACCATTTCCTCCTCCAAGGGATCTTCCCAACCCAGGGATCAAACCTGCGTCTTCTGCAATGGCAGGCTGTTTCTTTACCAGTGAGCCACCGGGAAGTCCACTCAGTGTGCATATGGGCAGCCAAACCAGCACCCCCTATTCAGGATATCTTGGTGGACATCCAGAAGACAGAGAACCCACCCGCCCATTCCTTTTGCAAGCGATGAATGGTTTTGTAAAGTGAGTAATGATTCCACTGTTTTTCTCTCCAAGTAAGACCCTTCAAACATATCCAAAGCATATTTTCTTTTTTTCTTAAAATTTCCGTTGTGCAGACTTAAGTGTCCTTGCCATAGCTGAGTTGGATAACTACTATTATACAGTGGCTCACATTTCCTTTTTTAATTTCATGGCATCTCCTGGAAGATGACTTCTTACTGTTCCTAGCAGGAAGACAGTCTCCTTAATGTGGCTTCTGAGTCGAGGTCTCTTCAATGCTTCTTTCAACCTCTCATGCCTGCCCTGTTCCTTCTTCTCAGAAATATGCTACTGTCTCCCCTGGTCAACTCCAGTACATTCTTCAGATACCAGCTACTGTCAGTTCCTCAGGAGGGTCTCTCCCCCTACTCCCATTCATATCCACTCACTGTGTCCTGGAATCACTGTGTACCTCTGCTTCTTAAGCACTTTCAGTTCAGTTCAGTTGCTCAGTCCTGTCTGACTCTTTGCGACTCCATGAATCCCAGCACGCCAGGCCTCCCTGTCCATCACCAACTCCCAGAGTTCACTCAGACTCGCATCCATCTAGTCGGTGATGCCATCCAGCCATCTCATTCTTGGTCGTCCCCTTCTCCTGCTGTCCCCAGTCCCTCCCAGCATTAGAGTCTTTTCCAATGAGTCAACTCTTCACATGAGGTGATCAAAGTACTGGAGTTTCAGCTTCAGCATCATTCCCTCCAAAGAAATCCCAGTGCTGATCTCCTTCAGACTGGACTGGTTGGATCTCCTTGCAGTCCAAGGGACTCTCAAGAGTCTTCTCCAACACCACAGTTCAAAAGCATCAATTCTTCGGCACTCAGCTTTCTTCACAGTCCAACTCTCACATCCATACATGACCACAGGAAAAACCATAGCCTTGACTAGACAGACCTTTGTTGGCAAAGTAATGTCTCTGCTTTTCAATATGCTATCTAGGTTGGTCATAAATTTTCTTCCAAGGAGTAAGCGTCTTTTAATTTCATGGCTGTAATCACCATCTGCAGTGATTTTGGAGCCCAGAAAAATAAAGTCTGACACTGTTTCCACTGTTTCCCATGAAGTGATGGGACCAGATGCCATGATCTTCGTTTTCTGAATGTTGAGCTTTCAGCCAACTTTTTCACTCTCCTCTTTCACTTTCATCAAGAGGCTCTTTAGCTCCTCTTCACTTTCTGCCATAAGGGTGGTGTCATCTACATAGCTGAGGTTACTGACATTTCTCCTGGCAATCTTGATTCCAGCTTGTGTTTCTTTCAGTCCAGCGTTTCTCATGATGTACTCTGCATTTAAGTTAAATAAGCAGGGTGNCACTCTCCTCTTTCACTTTCAACAAGAGGCTTTTTAGCTCCTCCTCACTTTCTGCCATAAGGGTGGTGTCATCTGCATATCTGAGGTTATTGATATTTCTCCCAGCAATCTTGATTCCAGCTTGTGTTTCTTCCAGTCCAGCGTTTCTCATGATGTACTCTGCATATAAGTTAAATAAGCAGGGTGACAATATACAGCCTTGACGTACTCCTTTTCCTACTTGGAACCAGTCTGTTGTTCCATGTCCAGTTCTAACTGTTGCTTCCTGACCTGCATACAGATTTCTCAAGAGGCAGGTCAGGTGGTCTGGTATTCCCATCTCTGTCAGAATTTTCCACAGTTTACTGTGATCCACACAGTCAAAGGCTTTGGCATAGTCAATAAAGCAGAAATAGATGTTTTTCTGGAACAGGTGTTTCTTGACTTCCTACTTTTGCATTCCAGTCCCCTATAATGAAAAGGACATCTTTTTGGGGTATTAGTTCTAAAAGATCTTGTAGGTCTTCATAAAACCGTTCAACTTCAGCTTCTTCAGCATTACTGGTTGGAGCATAGATTTGGATAATTGTGATATTGAATGGTTTGCCTTGGAGATGAACAGAGATCATTAGAAGGACTGATATTGAAGCTGAAGTACTTTGGCCACCTGATGCGAAGAACTGACTTTCTGGAAAAGACTCAGATGCTGGGAAAGACTGAAGTCAGGAGGAGAAGGGGATGACAGAGGATGAGATGGTTGGAAGGCATCACTGACTCGATGGACATGAATTTGAACAAGCTCTGGGAGTTGGTGATGGACAGGGAAGCCTGGTATGCTGCAGTCCATGGGGTTGCAAAGAGTCGAACACAACTGCGTAACTGAACTAAACTGACTGAATGTTATGAAAATTCAGCCATGAAAAATATTAGCAAAAAATAATTCCACACTGTATCAGGGAAATGAAGCCAATCAGAAATTTAAAAAAATATAAAATCTATCCACATAGTCAAAGCTATGTTGTTTTTTTTTTTTTCAACATGGATGTGAGAGTTGGACCATAAAGAAGGCTGAGAAATCCAATAATTTAAGAAGGTGAATTTTTTAAAATAAATTGAAAAAAATGTCTAAAACTTCCACATTGTTCCTAGTCAACACTACCTATCGAAATTCCATTTAAAGCTTAATTCTTTATTTTTCACATTTTCCAACAGTGGAGGCCAAGGGCTAAGTAAAAACATTCTCATCATTAGTGCCCCAGGCAGCCCTTACCACCAGGCCTAAGCAATGAGGAAGAGTGGCTGGTGAACTTTCTGCCCATGTCAAAGCAAAATAGATTAAATGTGTTAAATCATTGAAGATAAATAAGTCACACTGCCCCAGGAGGCAATTAAAAATATACAACTCAGTTCTGCATCTGTAAACTTTAGAAATAGCCTTTTTGCCTAGCCAAAACTATTGCAAAGGCATTTGAAACAGAAGACTTCCAAGATGTACTCGGTTTCTCTAACACGGTCGTTTTCACAGATGATACTTCATAATCTGGAATTTTATTCTCAGAGTGAGCCTATGATGTCAGATATAACTCCCTACAATGTGCCATATTCACAAAGGCCACCGTCTGCTTTTAACAGCTACACCCTTCCCACTTTATTTTGTGAACCAAGGTACGACATTGCCAGGGAAGTTGTCCTGTCTCAATTTCTATCCCAAACTTTCTTCTTAGAAGATCATGACCACAAATACCTACATGTGAAAACTTTTGAGATCCCTGGTGGGCAGCACTGGAGAAAAGTGAGTAATGAATAATGAATGCCTCTTTGCAAGAACTGTACTTAGCGGGAAGCTGAATCTATTTTTACTTTATGGCAAAAGCACTCAGAGAAATATTCCCAAACCATGTTCCAAAATGTGTGAGAGGCAGCAGAGATTGCCAAGCATTGGGTGAGATTTAACACCACAGTGCACACTCAGGAAAGATTGAATTGTTTCGCTCCAATTGTCCTGAAAAATCTTATTCTGGACATAAATATGGAACTTTGTGAAGGAGTATCTATCTTTTCCTTCTGGCTTTGTTGCTTTATTAAAGAAGGTTTCAGGAATCCCAATACTTGCCCAAGGTAAGAAGAAAGAATTCACTAAAACGTATGGAGAATGTTCTAGGAAGTCTTATAGCTTGACAGTGAGAAGAACTGGCTTATGAAACTCCCAAGTGGATTAGACTTTTACTAGAATAAAAAACTAAGCAGAAACAGACACAAAGACATAGGTGTGTGGTTGCCAAGGGGCAGGAAGATGGACTGGGAGTTTAGGGTTGATAGATGCAAACTCTTACATTTAGAATGAATAAACAACAAGGCTTACTGTATAGCATAGGGAACTATATTCAATATCCTTGGAAAAATCAAGGTGAAAAAGAATATAAAGAATGCATATAACTTTGCTGTAAAGCAGAAATTATCACAACTCTGTAAATCAACTACCCTTTAAAGAAAAAGCTCAGCAGAGAGCTTATGATAAAACTGACTCCTGAATAGACTTAAAAACCGTGGGAATATCTATTGATCATTAAATATTATCAGTTTCTGGGACTTCTTTGTGGTCCGTGGCTAAGGCTCCACACTCCCAATGCACGTGTCCCAGGTTCCTCTAGTGGGATCCCACCTGCCCAACGAAGAGTTCCCACGCCACAGCTAAAGATCCTGTGTCACCACTAAGACCCGGCACAGCCAAAGAAGATAAGCAGATGAGTAAATAAATAAAGTAAATAAATAGAATATATATTTGTTAAGTTATCGGTTTCCATGCTTTCATGAATAGGCCCACTGTGTGCTCGGTCGTATCCGACTCTTCGCGACTGCATGGACTGTAGCCTGCCAGGCTCCTCTGTCCATTGCCATAATATATAGGCTCACAGCCTCTCCGGAAAACCTCCAGAAATCATTCAAAGAGAAGGACCACACAAGGCATCAGGACACTGTGTCAGCAGCAGGCCACCTGAAGCCAATGAATGAGGAAGGCAGTGGATGATGTATGGCTGTTTGCCCGGTTCTGGGCCTTTTGGTTTTCAAATCTGACGGTCAGGGCCCACGACACACCGCTGCAGCCCAGGGCAGGCTGAGCGGGAGACGACCTTGCACTCACAAGGATGCTCCCGTCACATGTTTTGGATCTGAGTCAGATCGGGTCTCGGGGCTCCCCGGTGCTTTTGAGTTTGGTGCGTCTGTCGTCAAGGTGATTTATTATTGAAAACTACAGGGTGACAGGGACCCCTCATATTGTAGGTCCCGAAGCCACTGTAATAACAACACTGAGGCCACCTCATTCACGCCACCCCTTGGAGCACTTTCACATCTGTGACCACATTTGTTTTCCCAATGAAAGGACCAGGGAAGTGGGTCAAGCCATATTAATCCCGTGTGACAGCAGATAGAAGACCCAGCCCAGCATGGCGAGAATATCCAGGCTGATGCTACAACACCCTCACACTCACAGGGTATCAGCTCAAGTTCACATACACTCCCAGGGAAAATCAGCTAAAAGTTGGGAACTATCATATCTTTTGGCTTCCCAGGTGGCTCAGGGGTAAACAATGTGCCCACCAATGCGGAAGATGCAAAGGTGTGGGTGCAATCCTCGGGTCAGGAAAATCCCTTGGAGAAGGAAATGGCAACCCCCTCCAGTATTCTTTCCTGGGAAATTCCATGAACAGAGGAGCCTGGTGGGCTACATTCCATGAGGTCACAAACACCTGGACACGACTGAGCACACACACATCCATCCATCCATCCATCATTTCTTTATATATGAACGTGTACTGTTTATATGAGAATACTTTGTATTCACTATTATCAATCTGAAATATGTATCGTGTGTTCTATGATTACTTCTTGGGGACCTGCGATGAGAAAGCACCATTTGGGAGACAGACCATGAAGACAAATAAGAACACACTCTCTGCCCTACATGAACTTACCACCTGGAAGAGACAACAGGTATGTTTGCAAATAAAGAAGGGATGACAGAAGAGAGAAAAGCTCTGCATGTAGGCTGTGCTTGGAATAGTCCATCTGAAACCTGCAAGAGGCATAGTCAATGCAATGGCACCTGGGGTATTCCTAGGGAACTCAGTGTTTGAAAGGAACGCCCTTTACTTCTGGAAAATCAGATTCCCAGAAAAGAAATCTATATTATTGATGTCTCTTTTTCTAAGGCTACTATGGAATTCTTCCTCATAAAGAGAGATGTTTTTAAGTATATCTGGAGTGATACAGTAGTGTTGTTTTGGAGAGCTGCCCAGAGGCTTCCTCAGGGTCCTGCTTGTCCTTAAGAGTTGTACTTCTCATGAAATGCTACAGAAGAAAAGATCATGCTGCTGCTGCTGCTGCTAAGTCGCTTCAGTCGTGTCCGACTCTGTGCGACCCCATAGACGGTAGCCCACCAGGCTCCCCCGTCTCTGAGATTCTCCAGGCAAGAACACTGGAGTGGGTTGCCATTTCCTTCTCCAATGCATGAAAGTGAGAAGTAAAAGTGAAGTCGCTCAGTCGTGTCCGACTCTTAGCGACCCCATGGACTGCAGCCCAGCAGGCTCCTCCGCCCATGGGATTTTCCAGGCAAGAGTACTGGAGTGGGGTGCCATTGCTTCTCCAAGAAAAGATCATAGCCTGACGTATCCCTTTTGAATGGGTTTGTAGGATATCACGATCATTTACCACTGATTCTCAGCTCCTGTGTGAGCAAACAAGTAGTCCACCTGTTTCATAGCCTTCTTGGAACTGAGAGGGCCAAGAGCACCGCCAACTTATGGACGACCCGACACACAGGCAGCAGGGCCAGGAAACGAGGTTTCTCAGCATCTTTACACAACTGAGCAAATCCGTGCAGTGTGTGACTTCTGGACTCCTGGGAGTTATGTGAGCAGTACAGTTTTTAACTTAAAGCAGTTTAATTCTTCCCAAATTTCAGTAACTAATTCCACTGAGTTAAAGAAAAAGTTAAAATAGCAAATACCTGAATTTTTTATGTTTATATTTAATTGAAATATACTGAGAATTCTGACTGCTCATGTTTAGTAACTCTATTGGAAAATTAAGCTAACCAAGTAAATTCTCATCTCATGGCTGGGTCATCAATTTCAGTTATTCACATGACTTCATCATGTGTTCCTTTATGAATAAACAACTTTCATATACACATACACACCTGTACACAATGTCCACAGGGGTGCAGACACACAAACTCTTTACCTGTGGTGGAGGAAGATGCTCTGGGTGAGGTCCTTAACCTGCCTTTGGATGCTGCAGGTAGGGATTAGGATCCAATTACTTGCATCTGACATCACCACATCATAATAGAACAAAATGCTCTTTGCTATTCTTTAGATTATAAGTACTGTGGCTACCCAGAGAGAAACCCTGTTCATAATGAAAGGATCCCAGATGAATAGAAATCAGAGACTGAAATCAAGGGCTGATATATCCTCTTTGTTACAAAGTGTAATCAGGGGACCAGGCAGATTACTTGAAATTCCAATTTCTTCCCCCTCTGCTGACAGTACACTTCATCTTGCGCTTTTCCAAACATTTTGAATGGTGACTGAGAATTCTGTGAGGTATTACTGCTTCAGTCTTCCGAAAGTTGCAATTAAATATGCTCTAAGTAGAGTCACCTTGCCACCTTTTTGGAAAGGTATAAGAGAAAAAAATTAGGCATCAGAGGAAACGAATTCATAGTTAAGGCTCTTTCTTCTCCCTTAACCACATTCTGTTGTATCTTTACGGCAACAAAGGTCTGTAATCAGTCTGGTTCCAGCTTTCTAAAGGCATCAGTGAGATGAGCAGGGGGTGGAGTGGAAGGATCATATTGCCTTCTACACGTATGAAAGGAGAAAAAAAAGACCACCTTGCAAGTGAGTGAAATTGCATCTGAGTAACAGATTTCTTAAATAAATGGATCAGATTCTGGCTGAATAGCTCAAACACCAGGAATCATTCCTTTTCAACAGGGTATAAGTGTTGCTCTATGTATGACTTTCTTCCCAAAGACAAACTTTTTATAATCTCTGTAGCTAAATGAGGCCTGGGGACTTTCTGGAAATTTTGGTTGGACAATGCTAATGGCCTCTGGCAGCAGGGATTCAGAGAAGGCATAGGTATCGTCTTAAAATGAATTTGTTCTTTTAGCAATTTCACATGGGTCTGCCCAAACACCTAAAGGGTAATTGGCATGATTTATTTCCTATCACTTAACAATTCTGCCTCCACATGCCGTTCTTCTTCTCCATTTCACTCTCTTGCAGTGTAATCAGGTTCTACTAACTCAACGGGAATCGTTTTCATGGTTATCTGAACACAGTCTGGTGGCCTGTGGGTGAGGAATTACAGCTGCATGTCTGGGTCTGGGGAGCAACTTGCAAGGCTGGGGTCATAAAAGTCATCAATGTGTTCATTTCACAGAGCTGGGGGGCTGGGGGCACCACAGCTCAGGGGCTCTGCTGGGGCTTCCCAAACAGCAGTTCCAGATGGAGATGCAAAATGTCCGAGTCGGCACAAACCACCTGGCTGCCAATTGTGAGACTTCTCCACGACCTGGGAGAATCGCTCAGTTCCCAAGTAGGGCACTGTGCAGAAACTCGAGGAGGGTCATGCAGTGCCTTCAAAGAGCCACCTTGGTGACAGTGGAGAGGGGAGAAAAACACTGCTTCTGGATCACAGAGGTTTGCACTTGATTCCAGCATTTTCACTGCTTCTGAGCTTAACAACCTTTGGGAAATTATTTAAAACTTTCTATTGTTTTAGATTATTTTAATTAATTTATTTATTTTTGGCTACTCTAGACCTTCCTTGCTGCGTGCGGATTTTCTCTAGTTGTGGCAAGTGGAGGCTCCTCTTAGCTGTGATGCACCGGCTTCTCATTGCGGCAGCTTCTCTTACTGCAGAGCACGGGCTCTAGAGTGCACGGGTTTAGGAGTGTGGCGCACAGGCTTAGTTTTGCTCCATGACATGTAGTATCTTCCCAGACCACGGATGGAACCCATGTCTCCTGCGCTGGTAGGCAGATTCTTAACCACTGGACCAGCAGGGAAGTCAGAAACTTATTTAAATTGTGCCTCAATGCCCACGTCTGTTATGTGGGGACAATATTTACCCTATAGAGATTTTACTATAATTAAATGAAATGTTATGTTAATTATTCCGCAAACATTTTTACAACTCCAGCTTCCTGCTCTAGGAATACCCACATTAAAGATCCTCTACCTCTGTCTCCCAAGAGGTTTCTCCCCACACTGCAACATGGTTACTGCTGTAGCTGACCACTCCTATTGCTTCACGTAATTACCACTTCTTTTTTGTGGTGAGAACATTTACGATTTGCTCTCTCAACAACTTTCAAGCATATAATACAGTATATCCCAAGAAGACATACAAATGTCCAGTAGGTACATGAAAGGGTACCCACCAATCATTAGAATCAAAGCCACAATGGACTATCAGCTTACACTGGTTAGAATGGCTGCCATCAGAAACACAAGAGATCAGAAGTATTGATGAGGATGTGGAGAAAAGAGAATCTTTGTGCACCGTTATTGGGAATGTAAACTTACAACAAACAGCTTTGAGTCTAGTAGTGTATGTACGGATCCAAAATAGTGTCTTGCACGGAGCTTATGGTTAATAAATTTAAGTTTGCCTTTTATGAAAGCATTTCTTTTAAATTTTTAAAAGTTATTTTAAAATTGTTGAAAAAATTTATTATTTTTATAATTTTCTTTTAAAACAGTTAGCAGGCTCATGTAAACAAGGCAGTAACTGCTATCATTAACATCTACTTGCCTATGTGTCTATTAATATTTATCTCTATCTACATCTATTAGTCCTCCCAATCACCTGTTGATGTACTGCCTGTGTGCATCAGTTTAACACACACACACATATGCAATGAGCAGAGGATTCAGTGGATTTCTGGTAAGGTGCCTGAAAATTTGAGAGCAAACGCTGTACCAATAATGACTTTCATGACACTAGCCTCATGGAGTGGTCTTAATGCAAATGACTTTGTCCTAAGAGAGTGAAATCTTCTAGGAAAGACCCCTGTGTGAACTGCTATGATTATTCTTTCTGAACGGCAATTCAGTTCTACAATCATGAAAATGGCTATGATTAGCCCCCTAGTGACCTGAAAGTGTTAATGCTGCTTCCCAAAGTACCAACCAAACAATCAGGGAGGAGAGCCTTGGTGCTGCAAAAATCAGGCCCATCATTCAACACAAGGTGGGTCAGATAATGCAGGTTCCAAGTCCAACATGACTCCCTCAGGCTTGACTGGGAGTCTCATACTGTGGCTTTGAGAACCCTGGCCTGTTCGATCAACCACCAAGTTCCTTTAATTCCAGCAGCCAAATCTATTTATAATCCATCTCCTCTTCTCCATCTCTACTTTAGTTCAGATCTGATCCGTTCTCCTCTCGACCAGGGCAATAATCTCCTGACTTGTCCCTTTTTTCCAGCCTTGCTCCGACTGTAGCCACGCTCCCTGTTGGAGGCTCAGGGGTCATGTTGTACAGCACAGCTGATCATTTGCCTGACAATGTTTTCAGCACGACACACCTGTACACCTTGGCTCCTCCTTTTCTATACTTTTGTACCGCATGCCTTAATCTTTCTTTCTGGGATAAACACACTTTATTCCTTTATCTCCTTGCCTATCTGGCAAACATTTCTTGTATTATTTTGAGCACTTATAATGTTCCAAGGAAACAAGTGCTTTGCTTTTTTTTTTTTTTTAATTAGGTCTGCAAAAAAGTGCCTCCTTTTCCAGTTCTCCTATTATATGCAGTGCCTTTGTTATAACTGGTGAACCAATACTGATATGTTATTTTTAATGAATGTCCCTGGTTTACATTAGAGTTCATTCTTTGTGTTGTATACTCTGTGGGTTGACAAATGAATAAAGACCTGTGTCCTCCAGTGTTACAGTATCATATAGGTTAGTTTTATTGCCCCCCAAATCCCCTGTGCTCTACCTCTTCATCTTTCTCTTACTCCATGAAACATCCTGGCAAGCACTGAACTTTTCTGGGAAGGTGGAGATATGAAAGGTTTTTATTTTCCTTTGCTTGTAGGTCGTCTACTTTTTGAGTTTTTATTTACTGTATTTTTAAAAACTTTTAATTTTATATTGAAGTACCGGCCTGGGACAGTGCTAAATAACCTGCCTGCCGATGCAAAAGACGCACAAGATGAGGGTTCGATCCCTGGGTGGAAAGATCCCCTGGAGGAGGAAATAGCAACCCACTCCAGTATTCTTGCCTGGAAAATCCCATGGACAGAGAAGCCTGGTGGGCTGTAGTCCATAGGGTCCCAAAGAATTGAACACAACTGAGCACAGGCAAACAAGCATAGCCAATTAGCAACGCTGTGATAGTTTTAGGTGGACATCAAAGGGACTCAGCCACACATATATGTGTATCCAATCTTTCACCTACTCCCCTCCCATCCAGGCTGCCACTTAACATTGAATAGAGTTCCCTGTGCTACACAGTAGGACTTGCTGATTATCGATTTTAAATATAGCAAAAGCACTGAACTTTTTACTGCTTCCTAAGTATGCCTTTTTCTAGAATGTCATACAGTTGGAATCATTCAGAGGCTTTTCAAACTGGCTTCTTTCACTTAGCAAAGTACATTCAAGATTACTCCATTTTTGTTTAAATACAAAAATAAACAAATGGACCCTAATTAAACTTAAAAGCTTTACACAACGAAGGAAACTATAAGGAAGGTGAAAAGACAGCCTTCAGAATGGAAGAAAATAATAGCAAGTGAAGCAACTGACAAAGAATTAACCTCAAACATATAGAAGCAGCTCATGCAACTCAATACCAGAAAAATGAACAACCCAATCAAAAAGTGGGCAAAAGACCTAAATAGACATTTTTCGAAAGAAGACATCTAATAAATGTTTAATAAACACATGATAAGATGCTCACCATCACTCATTATTAGAAAAATGCAAATGAAAACCACAATGAGGTATCATCTCACACTGGTCAGAATGGCCATCATCAAAAAGTTTACCAAAAATCAATGCTAAAGAGGGTGTGGAGAAAAGGGAGCCCTCTTACACTGTTGGTGGGAATGCAAACTAGTACAGTCACTACAGAGAACAGTGTGGAGATTCCTTAAAAAACTGGGAATAGAACTGCCTTATGACCCAGCAATTCCACTGCTGGGCATACACACCGAGAAAACCAGAATTGAAAGAGACATGTGGACCCCAGTGTTCATTGCAGCACTGTTTACAATAGCTAGGGCATGGAAGCAACCTAGATGTCCATCAGCAGATGAATGGATAAGAAAGCTGTGGTACATATACACAATGGAGTATTACTCAGCCATAAACAGGAACACAGCTGAGTCAGTTCTAATGAGGTGGATGAACCTGGAGCCTATTATACTGAGTGAAGTAAGTCAGAAAGAGAAAGACAAATACTGTATATTAATGCACATGTATGGAATTTAGAAAGACGGTACCAATGATCCTACATGCGGGTCAACAAGGGAGACAGATGTAAAGAGCAGACTTTTGGGTTCAGCAGGAGAAGGCAAGGATGGGATGATTTGAGAGACTAGCACTGAAACATGTACAGTACCATATGTAAAATAGATGACCAGTGCAAGTTTGATGCTCCCAAAGCAGGTGTGCTGGGACAACCCAGAGGGGTGAGGTGGGGAAGGAGCTGGGAGGAGGGATTCAGGATTGGGGGAACACATGATACTTGTGGCCTACTTATGCTGATGTATGGCAAAACCATCAAAATTTTGCAAAGTAATTATTCTCCAACTAAAATAAATTAATTGAAAAAAGATTCCTCCATCTCTTTTTGTGTTGATAGCTCATTTCCTTTTTTCATTATTGAGTAATATTCCATTGTATGAATATACTATAACTTGTTTATCCATTCACCTATTGAAGGACATAATAATTAAAGTTTTGGCAATTATGAATAAAACTGTTATGAACATCTGTGTGTGTAGGGTTTTTTGTAAACACAGATTTTCAACTCATTTGGGGGAACACTAAGTTGCATGATTGCTAGATCCGATGTTTAGTTTTGTAAAAAACATCCAAACTACTTCTAAAGTGGTTGTACCATTTCACATTCCCAGCAGTAAATTAGAGTTCCTTTATCTCCAGCTTCCCTGGTGGCTCAGAGGCTAAAGCATCTGCCTGGAATGCAGGAGACCAGGGTTCAGTCCCTGGGTTGGGAAGATCCCCTGGAGAAGGAAATGGTAACCCACTCCAGTACTCTTGCCTGGAGAATCTCATGGAGGGAGGAGCCTGGTAGACTACAGTCCATGGGGTCGCAAAGAGTCGGACATGACTGAGCGACTTCACTTTCACTTTCTATCTCCACATCCTCATCAGCAAATTCTTCTGTGTTTTGAATTTTATCCATTCCGATAGGTGTGTAGCATGTATCTCATTGCTGTTCACCTCCTCTTCTTTTCTGAAAGTCAGGTCAAGTGGTTCTACCTTTGTAATGGACTCGATGCCTGTAAGAGCTCTCATCTCAGGTGTTGATATTTTTGAACTAGAACCTTTATGACGACTATGATTTTCAGAAATCTGCATGCACACAGCTACCATTTATGTGCCTTATGAATATTTTGCTAGCTATAACACTGTAACTAAGTCAGATAAATAAGCATAAGCTTAGCTATGCTGTGTTCTGTGCTTAGTCACTCAGTCCTGTCTGACTCTTTGTGACCCCATAGACTGTAGCCTGTCAGGCTCTCTGTTTATGGAGTTTTCCAGGCAAGAAGACTGTACCGGGTTGCCATATCCTCCTCCAGGGAATCTTCCTGACCCAGGGATTGCACCTGTGTCTCCTGCACTGGCAGGTGAATTCTTTAACACTGAACCACCTTGGAAGCCCGAAACTTAGTTATAGCTAGATATTATTTATAATGAATATACCCAAGATTTGATAATAGCCCTGAATCTCTCAATTCAAACATAATCCTCTGTCCTCCAGTTATTGTGGTTGTTTAGTGACTAAGTCCTGTCTGGCTCTTTCACAAAAGCATGGACTGTAGCCCACCAGGCGCCTCTGTCCATGGGATTTCCTAGACACGAATACTGGAGTGGGTTGCTGTTTCCTTCTCCAGGGCATCTTCTCAATCAGGGATCGAACCCATGTCTCCTGCATTGGCAGGAGGATTCTTTACCAGCGCCTTCTCCAGTACTTCTGCTCAAACAACACTATTACTTGTGAGACCCCAGACCCACTGACCTTCTCGTACGTTCACTAACCCCCACGTCCTTCACGCATCCCTTTCTTACTCAGCTTGGATTCTGCTCTAGCCTAATCAAGGGCTTTCCTCTTGTCATTTTCACTCCTTCTCCCTGCACCACCATTTAATTTTTTTATTGAAATATAGTTGATTTACACTGTTGTATTAATTTCTGCTTACAGCAAAGTGACTCAGTTATACATATATATGAAAGTTTTCATACTTTTCCATTACAGTTTATCATATGATATTGAAAATGGTTCCCTGCACTATGAATAGGACCTTGGTTTTTGTTCATTCTATGTAAATAGTTAGTATCTGCTAATCTCCAGCTGCCAATGCTTCCCCCCTCACTCCGCTCTCCCTTTGGTAACCATGAGGGAGCCTTCTGTGTCTAACGGATTTGTTTCTGTTTTGTAATAAGTTCATTTGTGCCACATTCAGATTCCATGCAAGTGATATCAGGTTTTTCTCTTTCTGACTTACTTCATTTAGGAAATAACCTCTACTTCTATTCATGTGCTGCAAAAAGCATTTCTTTTCATTCTGTTATATGGTTGAGTAGCATTCCATTGGTTATCACATCTTTTTTATCCATTCATCTATAAATTGACATTTAGGTTGCCTCCATGTTTTGGTTACTGTAAACAATGCTGCTATGAACACAGAGGTGTATGTATGTTTTTGAATTACAGTTTTGTCAGGATATATGCCCAGGAGTGGGACTGCTGGGTCATATGGTAATTTTCTTTTTCGTTCTTTGAGGAACTGCTTTCCATATTGTCTATACTGGTTTATATTCCCACCAACAGCTGTGCCACCATTTTTGATTCCCTCAGTACTGGATCATATACTTAGGAATAAGTAATAGCAATAATCACCTTCAAACAAAACAAAACCTTCCTTAACTCAAAGCTTTACTATTGCTGCTATTGTTTTATTTCTTCACTCTCATTCATAGCAGAACCCCCAGGAGAATTGGGTCTCCCCTCTCTCTCCACTTTCTGACCCCCTTTCCCAATCAGTTGGGCTTGTGCCTCCGATTCCCGGAGACAGACCCATCAGTGTCGCCAACACCCTACACCAGCCACAGACGGTGGCATGCTTCGTCTTCACCTAACGCAGCTCCTCACTATTTCTGAACCCTCCAATTACAGCCATTTTGAAACCCTATCTTTTCTGAGCTCCAAGCCACCCCTGCCTGCCGGCTTCCCTTCTGCCTTCACCGCCTCCCCCTTTGCAGTCTCACTAAGATGTTGGGCTGCCCAAAGCTTTTAGCACGTGCCTCTCGTCTACCTGCTTTCTCTGTCTCATGGCTTCAAACCCTATCCATATGCTGATGACCCCCAAGTATGGCTCTCCAGACTTGGATCTTTGCCTAGAGCTCTAGTTCTCAGTGTAAAATATTTTAAAGGCTTCCCATAACATTTGGAGTAACATACACTGTGTGTGTGTGTGTGTGTGTGTGTGTGTGAGAGAGAGAGAGAGAGAGAGAGAGAGAGAGAGAGAAATGTCACTCAGTTGTGTCCAGCTCTATGATCCTTGGACTGCAGCACAGCAGGCTTCCCTGTCCTTCACCATCTCCTGCAGTTTGCTCATACTCATGTTCATTGAGTCAGTGATGCCATCCAACCATCTCATCTTCTGTTGCCCCCTCTCCTCCAGCCCTCAATCTCTCACAGCATCAGTGTCTTTTCCAATGAGTTGGCATCAGGTGGGCAAAGTATTGGAGCTTCAGCTTTAACATCAGTCCTTCCAATGAATACTCAGGACTGATTTCCTTTAGGATTGACTGGTTGGATCTCCTTGCAGTCCAAGGGACTCTCAAGAGTCTTCTCCAACACCACAGTTCAAAAGCATCAATTCTTTGGCGCTCAGCCTTCTCCATGGTCCAGATCTCACATCCATACATAACTATGGGAGAAACCATAGCTTTGACTAGATGGACCTTTGTTGGCAAAGAGATGTCTCTGCTTTTAAATGATGTCTAGGTTTGTCATAGCTTTTCTTCCAAGGAGTAAGCCTCTTTTAATTTCATGGCTGCAGTAACCATCTGCAGTGATTTTGGAGCCCAAGAAAATAAAATCTGTCACTGTTTCCATTTTTTCCCCATCTATCTGCCATGAAGGGATGGAATGAGATGGCTTGATCTTAATTTTTTGAATGTTGAGTTTTAAGCCATCAAGAAACTTGCACAAGCCTCTTATCTTCATCCATCAGAGGGTAGACAAAACGAAAACCACAAGCACAGAAAACTAACTAAAATGATCACATGGATCACAGTCTTGTATAAGTTAATGAAACCATGAGCCATGCCATGCAGAGCCACTCAAGATGGACGGGTCATGGTAGAGAGTCCTGACAAAATGTGGTCCACTGGAGAAGGGAATGGTAACCACTTCAGTATTCTTGCCTTGAGAACCCCATGAACAGTATGAAAAGAGGCTGCTGTTCCAGTTTATAAATCTTTTCCTGTTCCCATCTCCTTCTTTTCATTTAGGTTTTAACTCAAATAGATATCCTTAGAGAGATCATTTGCTGACTATATATTTGCTATAGCAACTCCCTACTCACTCAACTGTATTACTTTACTGATTAACATATTTCTTGTCCATCGCATCCAACTTCAACACCAGCTAAATGAGGACAGGCACTAAGATGGTCTCATCTCTGCTTTATCCTCAGTGCCTAAACAGTGCTGGAACAGACTAGATGCTCAGTATATACATTTGGTGGCAGCTGATATTGTCTCATTTAACTGCAAATATTACTTAGCCTTTTGAGTTCAATTCAAATGATCGATTTTTCTACCTGACTTCCCTGGGCAAGGAGACCTCTGCCTTTGGTACAGACCTCTGGTTGAGCCCTTATCCATGTTCGCTGTGACTGTTTACTTGACTTGCCCTCAAAAGAATTTGCTGTGTCCCCAGTCCTGGTAGGCTGCAGTCCACGGGGTCGCTAAAAGTCAGGCATGACTGAGCGACTTCCCTTTCACTTTTCACTTTCATGCATTGGAGAAGGAAATGGCAACCCACTCCATTGTTCTTGCCTGGAGAATTCCAGGGACGAGGGAGCCTAGTGAGCTGCTATCTATGGGGTTGCACAGAGTTGGACACGACTGAAGCGACTTAGCAGCAGTAGCAGCAGTATTTGACCTAGTGTCCAATACGTAGTAGGTACTCAAATATGTGCAAGTCTTACTGACTTCTCTATCACCAAACTGAATTTTAACTTGCTTCTCTCTATCAGAGATTGTTTTTTTTTTTTTTAAGAAGAAGAAGAAGTAGGTAGACTGGGTCTGGTTATTAAAGAGCTCTCACCATAATTAAACTAGTGATGTTCCCCTATGTATTAAAACATTAGATACTCAGAGAGTGCTTTGGAGGCTGGAAAACCATGCAGCTTCCAAAAGTGCCAGTTTATCACAAGGGAGTTACTGAGGACCCAGAACATGCTGGCTTATTAAGTAGAAGCACTTATTAAACAGATGCTTTTCAGCAAAGAAAAGTTTACTTTTAAGTACCTCTCTGGTAATCAAATGTCAGACCAAAGCAACTAATTATCACTAGTGAACTTCTTTTAAAATATGACATACAGCACATGAGAGTAAAGTGAAGTCATTCAGGCAGGTCAGACTCTCTGCGATTCCGTGGACTGTAGCCCACCAGGCTCCTCCATCCATAGCATTCTCCAGGCAAGAATACTGGAGCGGGTTGCCATTTCCTTCTCCAGAGGATCTTCCTGAACCAGGGACCGAACTTGGGTCTCCTACCTTGTAGGCAGACGCTTTACCATGTGAGCCACCAGGGAAGTCCAAAGCACATGAAGAAGCATCTACTTACTCTTGACCAATCATCTGTGTTTTGATGATTCCCAAATCTGTTCCTCCAGCTTCTGTTTCTTGTTTCCCTCACAGATATCTGAGGTCCAAGCAGGAAGTTTTGCTTTTCTGATTCTCTTGTGTCTAAAACACAATGAGTCAAACTCAACTTACTATTTTCTCTCTCAAACCACATCTGCCTACTTCATCCTGGAACCACCACGCCCTCATTTTCCTCAGCTAGAGGAAATAGCAGGCTGTCCCCTTCCCCTGTCATACTGCTGGTTTTTCCTTCCAGAAGACTTCTATCCATCTCTTCATTTCTGCTTCTGTTGCTCTCCCATACACCTGGTCTAGAGTCTGATAACTGAATAACAGTTACATATCTGGCATCAAGCCTCAAGTCTCTCTCATCCAGGACACTGGATACATGGTGCTAAAGCGTCATGTCATATCTGCTGCTGCTAAGTCGCTTCAGTCGCGTCCGACTCTGTGCAACCCCATAGACGGCAGCCCATCAGGCTCCCCCATCCCTGGGATTCTCTAGGCAAGAATACTGGAGTGGGTTGCCATTTCCTTCTCCAATGCATGAAAGTGAAAAGTGAAAGTGAAGTCGCTCAGTCGTGTCCGACTCTTAGCGACCCCATGGACTGCAGCCCACCAGGCTCCTTCACCCATGGGACTTTCCAGGCAAGAGTACTGGAGTGGGGTGCCATCGCCTTCTCCCCATGTCAAATCACTTGGCAGGTAAGAGACCACCGAGATGACCAAATTCCATCATAGTCCTGCTTACCCTACTTATTCAAATTGGTTTCCTGAACTTTCAAATATGAGCCCTGGGTGAGTAACCCCAGAATGTGCCACGTTTCCCTGAGTTCACACCCTGACCCTTCCAGAACATAAGACTATTTTATTCATCCATCACATGCTCACCAAGTACTCTGTTTTTCCCAATGGCTGGCTCCCACTTGTTCCCAAACTCTCTAATAAGCCCAAAGCCCACGGACTTCCAGCTTTGCTTCTCAATCTTCACTCCTCAATCCATGTCCCTTTCCTCTCTCTCTTCTCTTTAGAAAGCATTCATTTACTCATTTTCCCTCACTTATTTGGCTGTGCCAGGCCTTGGCTGCGGCATGTGGGGTCTCTGACGTTCGCTGTGGCATGCAGGACCTTTGGGCTGCGGCATGTTACCCATGGGACTTTCCAGGCAAGAGTACTGGAGTGGGGTGCCATCGCCTTCTCCCCATGTCAAATCACTTGGCAGGTAAGAGACCACTGAGATGACCAAATTCCATCATAGTCCTGCCTTACCCTACTTATTCAAATTGGTTTCCTGAACTTTCAAATATGAGCCCTGGGTGAGTAACCCCAGAATGTGCCACGTTTCCCTGAGTTCACACCCTGACCCTTCCAGAACATAAGACTATTTTATTCATCCATCACATGCTCACCAAGTACTCTGTTTTTCCCAATGGCTGGCTCCCACTTGTTCCCAAACTCTCTAATAAGCCCAAAGCCCACGGACTTCCAGCTTTGCTTCTCAATCTTCACTCCTCAATCCATGTCCCTTTCCTCTCTCTCTTCTCTTTAGAAAGCATTCATTTACTCATTTTCCCTCACTTATTTGGCTGTGCCAGGCCTTGGCTGCGGCATGTGGGGTCTCTGACGTTCGCTGTGGCATGCAGGACCTTTGGGCTGCGGCATGTAGGGTCTCTGACGTTCGCTGTGGCGTGCAGGACCTTTGGGCTGCGGCGTGTAGGGTCTCTGACGTTCGCTGTGGCGTGCAGGACCTTTGGGCTGCGGCGTGTAGGGTCTCTGACGTTCGCTGTGGCGTGCAGGACCTTTGGGCTGCGGCATGTGGGGTCTCTGACATTTGCTGTGGCGTGCAGGACCTTTGGGCTGTGGCGTGTGGGGTCTGGTGCTCTGGTCAGGGACTGAAGCCAGGCCCCTCCACTGCAAGTGCAGAGTCTCGGCCACTGGGCCATCAAGGAAGCCCTGTGTGCGTCTTGTCTTTGCTCCTCCCCTCCCTTTCCTCTCTGTCTTCTGTCTCTTCTAGATTTCGGTCAGCTACCTACCTCTAACAAACCTGCTGTCTTTATGTCTGGAACACCCTGTTCAGTTTCTTCCTAGGATTAACTTCTATTTTTTTAAAAAATTATAAATTTATTTATTTTAATTGGAGGCTAATTACTACACAATATTGTATTGGTTTTGCCATACATTGATTTGAATCCGCCATGGGTGTACATGTGTTCCCCATCCTGAACCCCCCTCCCATTCCATCCCTTTGGTGATCCCAGTGCACCAGCCCTGAGCACTCTGTCTCATGCATCGAACCTGGACTGGCAATTCATTTCACATGTGATAATTTACAGGTTTCAATGCCATTCTCCCAAATCATCCCACCCTCACCCTCTCCCACAGAGTCCAAAAGTCTGTTCTATTATATATCTGTGTCTCTTTTGCTGTCTCGCATACAGGGTTATTGTTACTGCCTTTCTAAATTCCATATATATGTGTTAGTATGCTGTATTGGTGTTTTTCTTTCTGGCTTACTTCACTCTGTACAATAGGCTCCAATTTCATCCTTCATTAGAACTGATTCAAATGTATTTTTTTGATGGCTGAGTAATACTCCATTGTGTATATGTACCACAGCTTTCTTATCCATTCATCTGCTGATGGACATCTAGAGGTTGCTTCCATGTCCTGGCTATTATAAACAATGCTGCGATGAACATTGGAGTCCACGTGTCTCTTTCAATTCTGGTTTCCTTGGTGTGTATGCCCAGCAGTGGGATTGCTGGGTCATATGGCAGTTCTATTTCCAGTTTTTTTAAGGAATCTCTACAGTGTTCTCCATAGTGGGTGTACTAGTTTGCATTCCTGCCAACAGGGTAAGAGGATTCCCTTTTCTCCACACCCTCTCAAGCATTTACTGTTTGTAGAATTTTGGATAGCAGCCATTTTGACTGGAGTGAAATGGTACCTCATTGTGGTTTTGATTTCCATTTCTCTGATAATGAATGATGTTGATCATCTTTTCATGTGTTTGTTAGCCATCTGTATGTCTTCTTCGGAGAAATGTCTGTTTAGTTCTTTGGCCCATTTTTTGATTGGGTCGTTTATTTTTCTGGAATTGAGCTGCAGGAGTTGCTTGTATATTTTTGAGATCAATTCTTTGTCAGTTGCTTCATTTGCTATTATTTTCTCCCATTCTGAAGGCTGTCTTTTCACCATGCTCATAGTTTCCTTTGTTGTGCAAAAGCTGTTGATTTAAACTAGGTCCCATTTGTTTATTTTTGCTTTTATTCCAGTATTCTGGAAGGTGGGTCATAGAGGATCCTGCTGTGATTTATGTCAGAGAGTGTTTTGCCTATGTTGTCCTCTAGGAGTTTTATAGTTTCTGGTCTTACATTTAGATCGTTAATCCATTTTGAGTTTATTTTTGTGTATGGTGTTAGAAAGTGTTCTAGTTTCATTCTTTTACAAGTGGTTGACCAATTTTCCCAGCACCATTTGTTAAAGGGATTATCTTTTCTCCATTGTATATTCTTGCCTCCTTTGTCGAAGATAAGCTGTCCATAGGTGTGTGGATTTATCTCTGGGCTTTCTATTTTGTTCCATTGATCTATATTTCTGTCTTTGTGCCAGTACCATACTGTTTTGATGACTGTGGCTTTGTAGTAGAGCCTGAAGTCAGGCAGGTTGATTCCTCTGGTTCTATTCTTCTTTCTCAAGATTGTGTTGGCTATTCAAGGTTTTTTGTATTTCCATACAAATTGTAAAATTATTTGTTACAGTTCTGTGAAAAATACCATTGGTAGCTTGATGGGAATTGCACTGAATCTATAGATTGCATCAAATTTGTGGTTTTCTCCTCAGGAAGCTGTCCTTTGTCATCTTTCCAGCAAAGCTGCTCAGGCTGCTTGTATAGCATTTATTGAATTATCCCAGAAGGTTTGCCTACTGTCTATTTTTCTCACCAAATTATGACCTCTTTGAGGGAAGAAGCAATATCTTACTGGTCTTTATAATCTCTAGACATAGAGAAGACACTCAAAATTATGCTTATTTAGTACATGACCGATAGACAAAAAGAATACCTGTCTGAATCTCTTCTTATTTTCAGAAAAAAGGTTTGACCAATTTACTTCCACAAGTTCCTCTACAGTTTAATTGTATTTCAATCTTTCTATGAATAGATTTCTATATCACTCAGTCATTCTGTTTTATAATTGAATTATAAAATGCCATATTGTCTTTACTCAAGTCTTGATTCCTCATTACCGAAAGGCGGGCTTCTTACACCTTTATGGCCATGTTATAAGCACTAGCATAAAAAATAATTAGTAAATTGATGAATGAATTAACTGGGTGAAAAACAGATCAGCACCTGGCAAAAATAAAACCAATGAGAAAAATAAAACTGAAGTTGGAAGGTAGAGTCATTCTGAGGAAGTTGATGGGAAACCGCAGGCAACTGAAATTTATGACCTATAACTTGAATTCAAAAGTCTAAACAATACAATCAAAGTCATGCATTCAGTAAATATTTATTACCCGGTTTTTATGTGTTAATACCATTACCCTAGGTATTGGCATTATACTGTAATTTAATTTACCGAGCTGATGAAAACAAAACATCACCTTTAAATTACAACCAAAACCCCAAACTTATTCTATTAGAGCTTTAAAGAGAGGATATGGACAAAGGAGCAACCATCTGTACTTGAGGGTCTTCGTACCGAGCTAAATGCTTCCGCTCACCAAAAGAAATTAATCTGAGGTCTCAAGGAATCCTCAAGTCACCAGAGAGCAAGCTGCTTTCATTCAATAGATTTGAGCTGTGAGAGCCTTTTGCTATGCAAAGGTTATGGAGAAGTAAGAGTAAATCTTGGTATCCTGAGTGTTGCTGGACCTCGGTTTAATGCATGTTTTATAAAGCCTGCATCTCCATGCCTTTCAGTGGGAAAAGAGCTGGGACCAACTGTGAGATGAGCTGAAAGATGGGCGCTGTTAATCTATGCCAGGGTTTGTGAACATGGGTAGTATTCATAAAGTTCTGTGTTGTGGGGGACTCCTCTGTGCATTTGGGNTTGATCTATATTTCTGTCTTTGTGCCAGTACCATACTGTTTTGATGACTGTGGCTTTGTAGTAGAGCCTGAAGTCAGGCAGGTTGATTCCTCTGGTTCTATTCTTCTTTCTCAAGATTGTGTTGGCTATTCAAGGTTTTTTGTATTTCCATACAAATTGTAAAATTATTTGTTACAGTTCTGTGAAAAATACCATTGGTAGCTTGATGGGAATTGCACTGAATCTATAGATTGCATCAAATTTGTGGTTTTCTCCTCAGGAAGCTGTCCTTTGTCATCTTTCCAGCAAAGCTGCTCAGGCTGCTTGTATAGCATTTATTGAATTATCCCAGAAGGTTTGCCTACTGTCTATTTTTCTCACCAAATTATGACCTCTTTGAGGGAAGAAGCAATATCTTACTGGTCTTTATAATCTCTAGACATAGAGAAGACACTCAAAATTATGCTTATTTAGTACATGACCGATAGACAAAAAGAATACCTGTCTGAATCTCTTCTTATTTTCAGAAAAAAGGTTTGACCAATTTACTTCCACAAGTTCCTCTACAGTTTAATTGTATTTCAATCTTTCTATGAATAGATTTCTATATCACTCAGTCATTCTGTTTTATAATTGAATTATAAAATGCCATATTGTCTTTACTCAAGTCTTGATTCCTCATTACCGAAAGGCGGGCTTCTTACACCTTTATGGCCATGTTATAAGCACTTAGCATAAAAAATAATTAGTAAATTGATGAATGAATTAACTGGGTGAAAAACAGATCAGCACCTGGCAAAAATAAAACCAATGAGAAAAATAAAACTGAAGTTGGAAGGTAGAGTCATTCTGAGGAAGTTGATGGGAAACCGCAGGCAACTGAAATTTATGACCTATAACTTGAATTCAAAAGTCTAAACAATACAATCAAAGTCATGCATTCAGTAAATATTTATTACCCAGTTTTTATGTGTTAATACCATTACCCTAGGTATTGGCATTATACTGTAATTTAATTTACCGAGCTGATGAAAACAAAACATCCCTTTAAATTACAACCAAAACCCCAAACTTATTCTATTAGAGCTTTAAAGAGAGGATATGGACAAAGGAGCAACCATCTGTACTTGAGGGTCTTCGTACCGAGCTAAATGCTTCCGCTCACCAAAAGAAATTAATCTGAGGTCTCAAGGAATCCTCAAGTCACCAGAGAGCAAGCTGCTTTCATTCAATAGATTTGAGCTGTGAGAGCCTTTTGCTATGCAAAGGTTATGGAGAAGTAAGAGTAAATCTTGGTATCCTGAGTGTTGCTGGACCTCGGTTTAATGCATGTTTTATAAAGCCTGCATCTCCGTGCCTTTCAGTGGGAAAAGAGCTGGGACCAACTGTGAGATGAGCTGAAAGATGGGCGCTGTTAATCTATGCCAGGGTTTGTGAATATGGGTAGTATTCATAAAGTTCTGTGTTGTGGGGGGCTCCTCTGTGCATTTGGGGATATTTAGCAGCATTCCTGGACTCAACCTACTAGATGCCAGTCCCCTCCATTATGACAACCAAAAAAAAAAAATGTCCCCAGATGGAAAATTGTCCCTGGTTGAGAACCTGTGATGTATGCTATGCTTTGGGTATCTCTAGTTTTCAGAACCAAAAAGTAAACCATCAGTTAGCTTCCTCATATGCATTTCTATAGTCAATAAAACACTTATCCTTTCTTCATGATTTTTATTATGGGATTTTTTGACAGTTATTTCTGTATTATATATAGATAGGTACATCTTAGTTACACTACACATACAGTTTCATTTATGGTCTTTCATTTACCTTTGCTATAAAATTCTAAATATTTAAGATCTCTCTTAATACAATGGATAACTTGGGACTTCCCTGGTGGTCCAGTGGTTGAGACTGCATTTCCACTGCAGGGAATCTAGGTTCTAACTGTGGTCGGGGAACTAAGATTGTGCATGCCAAATGGCATGGTAAAAATTTTTTTTAAATATAAATAAACTGTCTTCTAGAATTAGTTACATACCCTTAGTGTTCTCAGATCTAGACTCTGCCAATTATAGAGTTCTTAAAAAACAGTCTTTCCAAGAATAAAAAGTTTTACAGTACTGCAGCAGTATAAAAATACATCCTTTAGAAATTGTCAGAGACCCAAAGGCCACTTTTAATGAATTTAAACTGTTCAATTCTCTTGTCTAGAGGTCTGGGAATGCTGTCACCAGCCAGCATGTTCTCTCAAAGACTAAGATCTCTGAGGAGACCAGAAGGCGGCAGAACCGCAAGCATAAAAATGAAGAAAAGAAAAGGGGACTAGGGAGACCGGCCTCGGTGAGGGCGACGGGGAGCAGTTACAGAACAGCAAGCAGTAGACAGAGAGACTCTAAGAGCCCTCTGGCGAGTGAGACAAAAGACAGAAACATGTGGGGAGTTCAGGATGTCACGGCGATCACCTATATGGCAGGTGAGGAAACAAGGACGGGCCGCACACAAGTGAACGCGAGAGCCTGCAAAGCAGGCAGCCGCGCTCCATCGGCGCCGGTAGCCCGGCAGCCGCGCCAGCACATGCTGATGTGCTGATGTTCACTCGACTCCCCTGGGCTGTTTTGATAGGCAGACTGCATTCTCCATTTCTGTTTCTGCTTTGGTCGTGCCATGTGGCTCCAGCAACCTTAGTTCCTCGACTCCAGATACAACTCATGCTCCCTGAACTGGGAGCGCGGGTGTCCTAGCCACTGGAAGACCACGGAGTCCTGCATTTTCTATTTCTGGTCAATTAAAAATAAAAACTTTCGATACGAGGTCTTCCTCTCTAACTCTCTCATTTCATATCATGCTTTTTTTTTAAAGCACTCATTAAAACTCAAGCTAAACAATTATTTGAGTAAGTTTTGTTTAGTGTTTGTCTTCCCAATTACAGACTGTAACTCCCAAGAGAGGCAATATCTGTGTCAGCCACCTCTATACCCTACTTTCCTAGCCAGTGACTTGTGGCATTCGGTATTTATTTTACAAAATGAGTCTTTGATGATCTAGTTTGTTCTCCGAGGGCACGAGATATCAGAAGAAAGCCAAATTGCTAAAATCAATACACTGAAATAAACAATATACAGAATGACCAGTTTGCCAAAGCAAATTTGCCAAAAATCAATCTGCTAAATTTACCAAAACATCTTATTTCTTGTAACTGTTTACAAAGTTAATGGAATTCTATTACATTGGGTGGTTTTACTAGCTTTTGACAGCCTTAAGGAAGTATTACATGACTGTTTTTCCATTTTAAGAGCTGCATTTTAGTGAATGCCCATTTTATGGAGTTAAGAATCAGAGTGATTTAGATTTCCACTGAATAGATTTAATGGTAAGATAAATTTGATAGCTCCCCAATCTTCTGAGTTGTCCCATCCCATTTCCTTTCTACTGCTCTGGATAGTTCTCACTTTTCACACTGAATCTGTCTGCCCACTGCTACCATGGTGACATAGCCTGTTTATCTTATAGCTTAGCTGCTAGATAATAACAAGAGAGCCTATCATTTGAGATGGAATGGCTTTAGACATTCTAGATTTCATTAGTGATTTTTTATACTTTCAACCAGAATGATTTATCAGCCTTCATTTGGTGCTTTTGACAACTCGTTAAATTTTACTATATCATGTGTGTGAAAGAGTTGTTTTGGGCATATGAACATCCTCTACTCTTTGCCATTAAAAATATTTCAGATTTCATCATTTAATCATTCTTTGACTGATGACACAAAGAGTGTATCAGCTTAAGATTTGTATTCTAACAACGAGTAACCAAACTCATCATATCCTATTGACCTGGTCACTCTGGATATTTCCTCAGCAAATTCATATTTATGATGAATATATAGGAAACGAGTGCTATCCTGAAATTACAGTTGTTGGCAATAAAATATATTTTTTCTAAAGATTAAACATATTGACTACCCGTGACCCTTAGTTTTAGAGAAATTAAGTATTTTTAAAGAGCTGGATATAGAACAGAAAAGCTTGGACTTTGTAGAAACTGTCAAAGCTGTTAAAGTAAATCTATTGAGTGTGAAATTCTGTAGCCCTTATTGCTGGTATTTTAATAAATTTGTGAAGTGGCTTAAAACTTTAGATAGCATAAGTTTTTTGTAATTGATTAATGAAGTGGATAGCCATTCTCTTCTCCAAGGGATCTTCCCAACCCAGGGATTGAACCCAAGTGTCCTGCATTGCAGGCAGATTCTTTACCATTTGAGCTATCAGGGAAGCCCTAAATCTCAAAATATTCTTAAAATGAAAAAAATAAACTGTCTACTTGAGAGATATAATGGAGAGATACAGTATCTCTCCAGTGTGGCATCCTGATACAGTTTTGCCACTATTTCACTCTTGAATCAATAGATATAAATGTTGAATAGGAGTCTCTATATAAAACCTCAGAATTAAAGCAAAAAAAGGGGTCATGTTTTAAAGAAAAAAAATAAGAGCTTTTTATAATCCTAAACTAACATGCTATTAAGAAATTTGCCTAGTAATTTTATTAGGAAAGTCTCAAGCATATCTGAGGCAACAGATTATAGAAAGAAAATGGCCATTTAAGATGCTATTTAAAACCCAGGTAGCTGGGGGATGGATTTTTCTACTTGAGATACAAGCTTGAACCTGAAGAGGAAATTCAAAGTTGGATTGTAAAACTTCTAATGACTGTGGACAAAGGTTTTTGATTCTTTTCGGTAAGGTGGCATCTGTGGAGTTGAGTGGTTTTCCTGGCTAGACCCTGCAGGCTGCTCTCCACCTCTCTTAGGGACAGTTGACAGTGAGATGATCATGGGACTGTTTTAACGAGGTTGTGACATCTTCAGCAGTTTTAGACTACCTGCGGCTGATTTTCCTTTTGACGAGTACCTTAAAAATGGTGGATTTCAACAATTTCTTTTCTTGTATCAGTCAGTAAGATCAGTTCAGTCTGTTCAGTCTGAGTTGTGTCCAACTCTTTACGACCCCATGGACTGCAGCACACTAGGCTTCCCTCTCCTTCACCACCTCCCTGAACTTAGTCAAACTCATGTTCATTGAGTCTGTGATGCCATCCAACCATCTCACCGACATCTCATCCTTTTCCTCCTGCTTCAACTTCCCTGGCATCAGAGTCTTTTCCAATGAGTTGGCATCAGGTGGCCAAAGTATTGGAGCTTTATCTTCAGCATCAGTAGTTCCAATGAATATTCAGGACTGATTTCCTTTAGGATGGACTGGTTGGATCTCCTTGCAGTTCAAGGGACGCTCAAGAGTCTTCTCCAACAATTCTTCAGTGTTCAGCTTTCTTTATGGTCCACCTCTCACATCCATACATGACTACTGGGAAAACCATGGCTTTGACCACTCTTGTCTTGATGTGCTTCTTGCTGCATTCTTGTGAATGCTTTGGTCTACTCTTGAGACCTGTTGCTGTGAGAGAAGTTCTAACTGGTAAATAACCAGAATCAGAACATAAAGTAAAATGAAGTTGATTTTCAATTAGCCAATGTGTACTAATTACAGCATAATTTTAATCCCATCCTGGGTTCTTTGAATCCCATTCTGTGGCTTTTTTTTTTTATATATATATAGCAGCTCAAACTGACTAAGATATTTGGTGACTTACTTTGACCAACACTGTGCAAGCTCCAATCCAAAGTCTGAAGCTAAAGGATGAGAGACCACATGGACGAGAAGCGAGATCCCTGGATGCTAGCCTGTCAACTGCTAAATAAGTGAGTGAATCTGTCCCAGATCAACCAGCCTTCTCATCTGCTGAACGCAATCTCTTGAAAAAGTCCAACCCTGGATAAGCCACACCAGCCAAGATAAGAACCACCTAGCAACCCATGAAAATGTGAGCTAAATGAAATGACGGTTGTTTTAAGCTACTAGGTAACACGGCAATAGGTAACTGATGCAAACGTGCTTTATATTTTATACCTTTGACTCTCTATAAGCAGCCCCATCACAGTGGGACTTAATAAATACCTGCTGGTTGGCAGGAGCATCAGAGATGCAGCATCTGTATCTCATGAGATGCAGCCATAGCCACAGACAAGACACAATTTTCCGGAAATTCCTTAGGCAGTTGACGTTTTCACCTTTCATGTTGTAGTTGCTAACTTGTTTCAACTAAGGTTTGTTAGGATCACAGATGCCTTATAAGTATATGTAAATGGAACCATTATTTCATTCCTGCACTAGGATACAGCTTTAAAAAAAAACAGTTTTATTGAGATTGTTAATACTTCACATATCATAAAACTCCCCTGTTTAAAGTATGCAATTAAATGCGTTTTAGTATATTTAGAAAGTTGTGCAATCATTACCAAAACCTAATTTTTAGGACATTTACATCACCCCAAGAGGCACATAGTTTCTTGCTTCATATTTTTCTACTGCTGCTGCTGCTGCTAAGTCACTTCAGTCATGTCCGACTCTCTGCAACCCCACAGACGGCAGCCCACCAGGCTCCCCCGTCCCTGGGATTCTCCAGGTAAGAACAGTGGAGTGGGTTGCCATCTCCTTCTCCAATGCATGAAAGTGAAAAGTGAAAGTGAAGTCACTCAGTCATGTCCGACTCTTAGCGACCCCATGGACTGCAGCCTACCAGGCTCCTCTGTACATGGATTTTTCAGGCAAGAGTACTGGAGTGGGGTGCCAGTGCCTTCTCCGAAAAAGGACCATTAGCATTCTAGTTAATTCATGATAACATGTTTCCTGCATCAGCCAGTTAACTCATATTGCAACACATGCAGTGTGCCTTGGTACTAAAAACCAAAATTTAGAATCCTGAACTGTCACACAGAATCTGAAGGGCAAAACAACCGCTGAGTTCAAATATTATTTGCATTAAAAGGGCTTATTCAGCAGATTTTGAATTTGAAGCTGCTGTGTACCTTAGTAAGCTTTTGTTTGTTTCTTTAAAGTTTACTTATTTGTTTTAACTGGAGGATAATTACAACATTGTGATGGTTTTTGCCACACAACAACATGAATCAGCCAGAGGTAGACATGTGTGCTTTCCATCCTCAACCACTCTACCCCCACCTCCCTCCCACCCTGTCCTTCCTGGTTGGCAAAGGATACTCTGGGTGCCCTGCTTTATACATCAAGCCTGTACTGGTAATCTATTTTATATATGGTAATGTGTATGTTCAACCCTATAGTAAATTATTTTTAGTGCAGAAAAATTAAACAAATTTAGATCACACTTCAAATTGCTACTAACAAGGCAAAGAAGAGTTAAGTTCCAGAAGCTGGAGTGTGGAATCTAGAAATATGGATGCCGAATAGAGTTGAGATATGTCGCACACTCCTAAAAGTGTTAGAAAACGTCAGCCACTCCCTTACCCCGTGTGCAATACTGCCTAATTAACGGTCTTCCTTCACCAAATATTTCACAGTTCAGTATTTCAAGACAGTTTTAATAAAAACATATCTCCATCTGCATGGTAAAAAAATGGCAGGAAAATAGATTCATTTTATAGAGTCAACTCCATAGCTCACCTTGGGTGTGCCTATCTATTTCCTAAAGAAAAGTTAACAAGATTACATTTTTAAAGCATTTTAAATTATAGGTTAAAACAGTTTTCTTATCAGTGACTTCTTGATTCATTTGCAGTATATCAAGCTCTGGGTAAAAGAAGATAATCAATCCTAGAGTTTCAAAGATATTAAAGTGCTCCTGAAGATCAATTAGTAACTATTCACAGGTTTTAGGGTCTAAGAATTAGATGCTATGACAGTGGGAGGATGGCAGTGGGAGGATAACAGACGGCAATCAACTTCTGAGTCTACTTAAGAGCTGTCGCCTGGGATCACTCTGTAAGGTGCATGGATTTCAAATTCTAGATTCCCGTATTCTACAGGTTTTGGTCATGCATAAGAGCATTAACTCAGCCCAGTGGCACAGAAGAAACCTCAAGAGAGACTCATGCAACAATGCTTACCAACCACTTCCAACGTGCTATGGCAAACACAGGGCGAAGAATAGTCTGCCCCCCACGGGATACCCTGAAGGCATGGCTCAGCTTCCCCGAAGGGCCAGGTTTCTCTCAAGCAGAGGAGGGACAAGGGAAAGCAAGTCCTCCTTGGACTGTTCTGTGTGTCTTGGGAGTAAGCATCTACTAATTACCAATATTATACCTACTTCCAAAGGTTTGAGAAGACTTAATAGAAAAGCACGTGTATACACGTAACTGTTAAAATTATGTATATATGTAACATATGAGCCAGTAATCCCACTCCTAGGCGTATATCCAGAAAAAGATGGAAGCTCTAATTCCAGAAGATACATGCACTCCAATGTTCATAGTAGCATATTTATAATAGCAAAGATGTGGAAGTAACTGCAGGGTCCACTGACAGATGAAGGGATAAAGAAGATGGGGTGTGTATATACAATGAAACAATGGCATTTGCAGCAACATAGACAGGCCTAGAGATTATTATACCAAGCGAAGTAAGTCATAGGGAGAAAGGCAAATATATGATATTATTTATATGCAGAATCCAAAAAAATGATGCAAATGAACTCATTTACAAAACAGAAACAGATTCAGGGACACAGAAAACAAACTTCCAGTCACCAAAAGGGGAAGGAGGAGAGGGAGTAATTAGGAGTTAGGGGCTAACAGATACACACTAACATATATAAAACAGATAAACAGCAAAGACCTACTGTGCAGCACAGGGAACTGTATTCAATACTTTGTAATACCCTAGGTGTGTGAGCTCAGTCCCTCTAGTCGTGTCTGACTCTTTGCGACCTATGGACTGTAGCCTACCAGGGTCCTCTGTCCATGACGTTCTCCAGGGAAGCCCTGTAATGGAAAAGAATCTGAAAAAGAGGTGGAGCTAGCAGTGAGGAGCTTGCCTGCCAAAACAGGAGACTTAAGAGATGCAGGTTCAGTCCCTGGGTCAGGAAGATCCCCTGGAGGAGGGCATGGCGACCCACTCCAGTACTCTTGCCTGGAGAACACGACTAAAGCGACTGAGCACGCACACGCCTACACACACACACACATATATGTATATACACATTTAAAATCACTAACACAATACTGTAAATCAACTATAATAAAAATTTAAAAACGAAAAACAAAAGAATAAATTGTATATACATATTTGTAAGAAAGGTAAAAAGCTGTTCTCCAGGGAAGCCCTGTAATGGAAAAGAATCTGAAAAAGAGGTGGAGCTAGCAGTGAGGAGCTTGCCTGCCAAAACAGGAGACTTAAGAGATGCAGGTTCAGTCCCTGGGTCAGGAAGATCCCCTGGAGGAGGGCATGGCGACCCACTCCAGTACTCTTGCCTGGAGAACACGACTAAAGCGACTGAGCACGCACATGCCTATACACACACACACATATATATGTATATACACATTTAAAATCACTAACACAATACTGTAAATCAGCTATAATAAAAATTTAAAAACGAAAAACAAAAGAATAAATTGTATATACATATTTGTAAAAAAGGTAAAAAGCAAAGGGCTGGGGGATAGTAACATGAGAAAATTTAGAATAAGAGGAGCTACTACTGTTCAGCACAACAGTTCCTTCTGTAACAAAGAGCTAAACTTGTCATCTCAGAGAGAAGGAAATGTCCCTTAGCCCCCAATACAAACTCTGAGATCCTCCTGTGTGGGTCCTTCCTAGGAAATAATGAAAAACACAGAACAGCATTCTGAGCAGCACTTTAAAAAAATATTCAGAGATGCTGGATATGGCTGTGTAGCATAGAAACATAAGTAGGAAAATCAAGAACACAGTGCTGTAAAAATATCTCCATGAGAAGCCAGAATAACTCAATCCAGGTAGATGGTGTCCTGATGATCTGACTTGCTACAGGGTTTAGCTCAAAGCTTAGAGAGCAACCAGAGGCTAACATTTCTTAGCCATCCCTTTGGGAGTATCGGTTTACAAGAGACGCAGAGCAGGTCACTCAAACTTCAGATCATTAGAATTACTGCATGCCACTACTCTATGATGGGGCACCAAACATCACAACTAAATACAGAGAAGCTAATGTTCAGTAGCAGAAGTTCATCTGTGTATTAACTGAGCACCTATTATGTATAAAACACTAATTTAAAGGCTGAGATTCAGGGGAGAACAATACAGACTTGGTCTCAGTCATTACTGAGTTTATGATCTGCAGAGGGCAGAGAAGGTAGAGAAATAAAATGAAGTAAATTTTTTTAAAAGATAATTTCAAATGCTCAGGGCTTTGAAGACACTTGCAACAAACAGTAACAGAGAGTCTGACTCCATGTTTCAGTTTGCTGAGGGCTCTCAGGCTCTACCATATGATCTTGCTCTTACATTCTACATCTGGGTAAGCGGGTGAGAAAGCTCAAGTTTGCCTTGGTTTTGGAAAGAAGTTCAAGCCATGGCAACCCTTCCTCAAGGGCAGGAACCCTCATCTTTTATGCAACCCCAAGCTCACCTCCTTTCCCTACTTTCTCAAGCCGTTTTTGGAACAGCTTAGGCATTCACCCTTCTCACCCCAGAAAGCACTTTATTCTAACAATGAACTTTTAGTCCCCTCCTGGCCAATGTGTAATATCATGAGTCTTGACTTTTGAACCAAAGTGTGGATGGAGGGGCCGTCTTCCTCTGAGAAGTGATCGTATCAGAAAACAGGCAAAGCCCCAGGATTACAAGCACAGTAAGAAGAGCAACCAGGTCTCTCAAAGGCAGGCTGGGAAATTGCACTGTGTCACTTCAGCTAGATGGTTATTAGCCACAGCAAGACCCCAGGCCAAGTCTTCACTCTTGCTAGGAGGAGCTGTGAAAATTTGTCTCCATTTTTGCAATCCATCATGACCATCTAGATGAGAGCAATTTGGCCACACCCAGTTATCCATTTTGTTACACTGTGAGTAAAACTCTTTTGACCAATATCATTACTGATAATTGTGTCTCTTGATGGCTCAGCATGGCCTCTCCATGCTGCAAGAGGTGGGGCCGGGGTCCCAGTGGGCCAAGTCTTACCTGCTTATATTCCTAGGACACTGAGCACAGAACTTGCATATCCTAGGCACTATTGTTATGTGTTGCAAGTATTCACATGTATGTGTATATACAGAATTATTATAGAAATGAACTAGAGTCAATCTTAAGCTAAGAACTCTGTAATAGATAAAGCATAGGAGTAAAAGAGGGGAAAAAGCCTGACATAAAACATTTGGAAAATCTTCCATATATGTTCATACATTATCTCATACATCATTCACATTTTTCAGTCATTTTGAAATCAGCAGTGTCAAACTGAGGCCTCTTGTCAGGTGGGTGGCAAAGGCATTGGAGATAATTCTGACATTCTAATAGCTTAATGAGGCACCGGATCTGTAGGCGGGTGAGTCATGGTGAGCCTCCCGACAGACTGGGAGATGAGAATGGCTCACCATGGGGAGGGCAATGTGCTCACCCACAGTTCCATGGGTGCATGCTAGCCGAAGGGCTGCGTAAGCTGCCACCACACTAGGCTCCCCCGTCCCTGGGATTCTCTAGGCAAGAACACTGGAGTGGGTTGCCATTTCCTTCTCCAATGCATGAAAGTGAGAAGTAAAAGTGAAGTCGCTTAGTCGTGTCCGACTCTTAGCGACCCCATGGACTGCAGCCTAGCAGGCTCCTCCACCCATGGGATTTTCCAGGCAAGAGTACTGGAGTGGGGTGCCATTGCCTTCTCCGCCACTGGAAGGCAGACATGTGTATTTGACTATGCATGCTGCTGCCTTCCCTGGTCCTCACAAAGCCCTTTGACTTTAGTATCCACTGGGCAAAATACTTACTGACTTTGCTAGGACTGTGCTAAGCCTTAGGAACAATGAGCCTACAGGGGTTCCTGCCTTAAAGAAGAAGGAAACTAATAGTGTTCTATGCTAGCCTCTCTGCATATCCTTCCTACGCAGCACTTAGAACAACCCAGTGAGGTTTTAATATAGATTATGAATTTGTTCTAAGTCATTCATCAAGTATATGGAAGACTCTTGATTCAAATCCTGGTCAGTTTCAGCCTATACACACAGGCTTTTTCCAGCCTATAACAACATGTTTCTTACAGCCATGCAAACACGGTTATTAAAGGAACACTTCCTTTCCTTCCCCCAATGAATCTCTCTTTAGATTCTGCCTGCACACAATTGTGACTCCATTGGGATGAGGGGTTCACCTGACAAAGTAACCCTGGCGAGTGGAGTGCCCACACCTCAAGGACACATGCAGTAAAGAAGGAAATTAAAATATGTGGACCCTCAAGTCAAATTCTCCTCTGCTAGGAACAGTGCAGTTTCCAGAGTGGTTGCAACATGCAGAATCAAGAATTCTATGAAAAGAAGTAAAACCAGAATATGCATATCTTTACGATAAAAAGAAGGAAAATCGTCTTTCATTTTCTTTCAGAAAAGCTTATGAAAGGCTCCTTTTTCTGCACAAGATAAGATTACACAAATCTTGAAATCATAGTCTGATGGTGATGCATACATTCTCAGTTGTTCAGTCGTGTCCAACTGTTCTCAACCTCATGGACTGCAGCCCACCAGATTCCTCTATCCATGGAATTTTCCAAGCAAGAAATACTGGAGTGGTTGCCACTTCCTTCTCCAGGGAATCTTCCTGAGATTCAGGGATTGAACTCAAGTCTGTCACATTCCCTGTTGCCAGGAAGCCCTGATGGTCATGTGTGTGTGCATGCTAAGTCACTTCAGTCCAGTTCAGTCGCTCAGTCGTGTCTGACTCTTTGCGACTCCATGAATCGCAGCACGCCAGGCCTCTCGTGTCCAACTCTGTGACCCTATGGACAGTAGCCCGCCAGACTCCTCTATCCATGGGATTCTCCAGGCAAGAACACTGGAGTGGGTTGCCATGCCCGCCTCCAGGGGAGCTTCCCAACCCAGGGACTGAACCCACATCTCTTACGTCTCTTCCATTGCAGGCAGATTCTTTACCACTAGTGCCACCTGGGAAGACCCTGAAAGTAAAAGTGAAGTCACTCAGTCGTGTCCAACTCTTTGTGACCCCATGGACTATAGCCTACCAGGCTCCTCCCTCCATGGGATTCTCCAGGCAAGAGTACTGGAGTGGGTTGCCATTTCCTTCTCCAGGGGATCTTCCTGACCCAGGGATCAAACCCGGGTCTCCTACATTCCAGGCAGACGCTTTAACCTCTGAGCCACCAGGGACCCTGAAGGAGCTAATTAAGCAGGTAGCAGCCATCACAGTGACCACATCACTTCAGCTAAAGGGAAGAAATACAAATGAAGACAATACAAATGATGTCTACTCAGGTCTGCTGCTGATACCAGCTTCTGAGAGCTGTGGGAAATAAGTACCCGAGTCCTCCCTTAAGCCTCCCAGTTAATCCCCAAGTTTCACCCATATGCCCAAGTGTCTTTACCCCATAGATTCCTACGGGACTGATGGCCCGCCGGGATTAGGCGGCAGTCCCCCTACATCTGGACCTACCTTCTCTGAACTGGCCGGCACACCCTCAGTCTCTCTCTCACTCCAAAGTCCCCCTTTACCAAATAAATTCTTTGTGTACAACTTCCATCATGGCACTCTTCTGCTCAAAAGCCTTTTCATTGCCGGGCTTCCCTGGTGGCTCAGCAGTTAAGAATCTGCCTGGCAATAAAGAGGACACAGGTTCAACCCCTGGTCTGGGAAGATCCCACCTGCTGCAAGAGCAATTAAGCCCAAGCATCACAGCTACTGATACTGCGCTCTGAGCCCGTGAGCCACAACCACTGAAGCCCACTCACCGGAGTCCATGCACTGCAGAAAGAGATGCCACTGCAATGAGAAACTCGCACACCGCAACTAGAGAGGAGGCCCTGCTCACCAGAGCTAGAGAGGAGGCCCTGCTCACCAGAGCTAGAGAGGAGGCCCTGCTCACCACAGCTAGAGAGGAGGCCCTGCTCACCACAGCTAGAGAGGAGGCCCTGCTCACCACAGCTAGAGAGGAGCCCCCGCTCACCACAGTCAGAAAGGGGCTCAAATCACCACAGCAAGAGAGGAGCCCCTGCTCACCACAGCTAGAGAGGAGGCCCTGCTCACCACAGTCAGAAAGGGGCTCAAATCACCACAGCAAGAGAGGAGCCCCCACTCACCACAGCTAGAGAGGAGGCCCTGCTCACCACAGCTAGAGAGGAGCCCCTGCTCACCACAGCTAGAGAGGAGGCCCTGCTCACCACAGCTAGAGAGGAGCCCCCGCTCACCACAGTCAGAAAGGGGCTCAAATCACCACAGCAAGAGAGGAGCCCCTGCTCACCACAGCTAGAGAGGAGGCCCTGCTCACCACAGTCAGAAAGGGGCTCAAATCACCACAGCAAGAGAGGAGCCCCCACTCACCACAGCTAGAGAGGAGGCCCTGCTCACCACAGCTAGAGAGGAGCCCCTGCTCACCACAGCTAGAGAGGAGGCCCTGCTCACCACAGCTAGAGAGGAGCCCCCGCTCACCACAGTCAGAAAGGGGCTCAAATCACCACAGCAAGAGAGGAGCCCCTGCTCACCACAGCTAGAGAGGAGGCCCTGCTCACCACAGTCAGAAAGGGGCTCAAATCACCACAGCAAGAGAGGAGCCCCCACTCACCACAGCTAGAGAGGAGGCCCTGCTCACCACAGTCAGAAAGGGGCTCAAATCACCACAGCAAGAGAGGAGCCCCCACTCACCACAGCCAGAGAGGAGCCCCCACTCACCACAGCTAGAGAGGAGGCCTTGCTCACCACAGCCAGAGAGGAGCCCCCACTCACCACAGCCAGAGAGGAGACCCTGCTCACCACAGCCAGAGAGGAGCCCCCACTCACCACAGCCAGAGAGGAGACCCCACTCACCACAGCTAGAGAGGAGCCCCGCTCACCACGGCCAGAGAGGAGCCCCGCTCACCACAGCCAGAGAGGAGCCCCCACTCACCACAGCCAGAGAGGAGACCCCGCTCACCACAGCCAGAGAGGAGCCCCGCTCACCACGGCCAGAGAGGAGCCCCGCTCACCACAGCCAGAGAGGAGCCCCCACTCACCACAGCCAGAGAGGAGACCCCGCTCACCACAGCCAGAGAGGGGGCCCCGCTCACCACAGCCAGAGAGGAGGCCCCGCTCACCACAGCCAGAGAGGAGACCCCGCTCACCACAGCCAGAGAGGAGACCCCGCTCACCACAGCCAGAGAGGGGGCCCCGCTCACCACAGCCAGAGAGGGGGCCCCGCTCACCACAGCCAGAGAGGAGACCCCGCTCACCACAGCCAGAGAGGGGGCCCCGCTCACCACAGCCAGAGAGGGGGCCCCGCTCACCACAGCCAGAGAGGAGACCCCGCTCACCACAGCTAGAGAGGGGGCCCCGCTCACCACAGCCAGAGAGGAGGCCCTGCTCACCAGTCAGAAAGGGGCTCAAATCACCACAGCTAGAGAGGAGCTCAACTCACCACAGCTAGAGAGGAGCCCCCGCTCACCACAGCCAGAGAGGGGGCCCCACTCACCACAGCCAGAGAAAAGCCGTGCGGCAACAGAGACCCAGCACAGCCAAAAATAAATGATAACAAATGTACAAAAATCTTTCACTGCTTTGTATTTCCTCACGTTTCTAGCCAAACTAGTCTTTAGTTTTTCCATTCCATTGCTCTCCAAATCCTACTGCCCTTGGCAGACTCTTGGGGCAGAAGTCTAAGGGTGCCATCCCCATGCCTCTCTCTATCTGTTCTTAGAATATGCACATCCTCCTCTTTCACACTCCTCTTCTTCGCAACCAGAGCTCAGGTTAAGTCTCTCGTCTTCCACCAAGCTTTCTGTGATAAGTCCAGCCCTTAACTCTTACAGGACATACAAATTTGTTCTCACATTTGGGTGCATAATTGTATCACATACTGTCCTACAGTTAATCATCACTTCACTTGTGTTATTCTGGTGTCTCTAATTGTTTTAGGGTAAACTAATATGTAATTACATTTTATGTGGTGGAAATACTCACATTTATGTATATATGTGTATGTTTACAAATATGTTAGTCTATTGTTATTTATTTACTGTATTAACCACTTATTGTTAACCTAATTTCTCACCAAATATTTGCATATTCTCATGAATGATAATTTACATAGATTCAATGTTAATTTAAATATTTCCAGAGTAAGTTTATCACTTCTTGATAAAACAGATTTTTAAGAAGTTGGCTAGTTGCCCTAGAATTCTCAGATGAGATTGAGAACAGTTAAGGATTTTTTTTTAAGGTAATCTCAACAGTTTTCTCCTTTTAAATGAGGTTTTAGAACAGTTGTGAATTTCCCTTAATAGATGACTCATTCATTCATTCACACAACTGAATAGTTTCAGAATGCTTACTGGATGCCAGGTACTATGTCAAGTATCAAGGACATTATTCATATCAGAGCTATGTGAAGGTAGTTTCTATTAAGCCAAAAGAAAAATGCAATTTCATAGGAAAAATACGTAGACACTGTCAAGATATCCCAAAGTTTCAGTTCAGTTCAGTTCAGTTGCTCAGTCGTGTCCAACTCTTTGCAATCCCATGAATCGCAGCATGCCAGGCCTCCCTGTCTATCACCAACTCCTGAAGTTCACCCAAACTCATGTTCAATGAGTTGGTGATGCCATCCAGCCATCTCATCCTCTGTGGTGCCCTTCTCCTCCTGCCTCCAATCCCTCCTAGCATCAGGACCTTTTCCAATGGGTCAACTCTTCACATGAGGTGGCCAAAGTATTGGAGTTTCAGCTTCAGCATCAGTCCTTCCAATGAACACCCAGGACTGATCTCCTTTAGGATGGACTGGCTGGATCTCCTTGCAGTCCAAGGGACTCACAAGAGTCTAATGGTAGCTAAATTAGGCCAATTGACAAACTTGATAGTCCTGATTAAAAGAAAAAAAAATTCCAGCTCCATTTGATTTTTACTTTTACCTCTTCCATTGACACAGATTGAGGCTGGTCAGAGCTATTTAACTGTCACAGATCTATTAGAATTTTCTGTTTTTCCCCTTTTCGTGTGTGTGTTAGTGGTTTATGATATAGATGGCTTGGAAGATACAGATTGGAAAAGCCAGGATATTGAGCCTCCAAATTTTATTGTGGGAAGTAAAGTTCTCCTGTGTTTAAGTGAATTCTTGGACAACCCAATGGCTTTGTTCCAAAAATGTCCTGCTGCAGTGGAGGATTATCTCACATGGGTCATTACACTTCTAAGCTTTAAGCCTCAAAATGAGCATTAATTCAAATTCCCTAGTAGGCAGAACATTGTGACACTCAAAAGATGTGGAAGTGCTAACTGAATTCTGGGCAATAATGTTATTACCACTGCATATTTACTGAGTTCAACAGGGTGCTAAGTACTGTACAGACAGATAATACAAGCAACCTATACAGAAAAAAGCAGCAGCAGTAGTCTTATAACCGTCTCCCATTCATCTGCTTGAGGAACAGACAGTATAACTAGACTTTTTAGAAACAGTCTTCCCTTTTTAAAAGTGTCCTCAAGGTTTTCCATTATTCTGTTTGACTGGAAAGTGGCTGATTTTCTACAGTTACCATTTATGAATGTGGCCAAGTCTCCCAACTTCTAAATTACCATAAGAATGCTGCAGGCATTTAACTGAAGAAGTTCATTCCATTGCAACTGGTAATTATGAGTGAAATTTTCTGGGAAATCTTAAATAAATCAATTGTAAATTATGATATACATACCATTGTGTTTTTCATTCAACAGGGGAAATAGGGGTTTTCAAAATTAACAATATTGCTCTTTTTAACTAGCCTTCAATTTTCTGAAAAGATGTATGCATTTGAATGTCAAAAGAATTTAAAAATTAATGAGTGAAAATACTCACAGTTGAAGCATGTAGCAAATATCCTATTTTTTTAAACAAATCTAGACACAAATAGAGTAAAAGTTCAAGTACAGTATACTGAATATCTATGCGCAAGAAGCAATATGCATGTGGATGAGCTACAAGAATAACTTTGCATACACAGAAACTAATTGAATTTCAGAAGCCTAACTTTCTCTATTTAAATGCCAGTCCATCAGGGTTAGAAGAAAAAAAATTAAGCACTTTAGAGAAAATGGGTTATAAACTGTCATTGTTGAGTTTAATGTTCTGACAACTTTGAAAGCAACTATAATGTAATTTTTCAAGTTAGTAGCTAAAATAATGGAACATTTGGATGCCATTGAAATGTATGACAGTCAAGGAGAGAACAGAAAAGCTGCGGGAACAATACTTTTCTTTGCTATGATTCTTTGCGGTTTTGAACTCTTGCTCCAAACCTTGGCAGTCAAGGGCAGCTCTCTGCTCAGTGGTTCTCCTGTCATTGCTGCTCATAGGAGCCACGTCTGGGCCTGCTTACCACTTTCAGCAGCTGTCCTTTCCACTAGCTTGTCTCCTTCATCTGCTGTCAGGCCTATACCTGAACCCCTATGTTAAGAAGTGAGTAATGTCTCATGTAAATGGGTCAATGTTGGTTTCAACCTTGTAGGCTAGGTCTGGCCTTTGGAATTAGTATCTCCAGTTATTAACAAACACGGAGTCCAGTCCATCCTGTCCTGGGGATTGTTGTTGTTCAGTCATTAAGTCGTGTCCAACTCTTTGTGATCCCATGAACTGCAGCACGCTAGGCTTCCCTGTCGTTCACCATCTCCCAGGATTTGCTCAAACTCATGTCCATTGAGTCACTGACGCCATCCAACCATCTCATCCTCTGTTGTCCCCTTCTCCTTCCTTCAATCTTTTCCAGCATCAAGGTCTCGTCCAATGAGTTGGCTCTTCACATCAGGTGGCCAAAGTACTGGAGACTCAGCTTCAGCCCTTCCAATAAATATTCAGGGCTGATTTCCTTTAGGATTGACTGGTTTGATCTCCTTGCTGTCCAAGGGACTCTCAGGAGTATTCTCCATCAGCACAATTTAAAAGCATTAATTCTTCCGCTGTCAGCCTTTTTTATGGTTCAACTCTCACATTAGTGCATGACTACTGGAAAAACCATAACTTTGATGATTCCAACCTTTGCTGGCAAAGTGATGTCTCTGCTTTTTAATATGCTCTCTAGGTTTGTCATAGCCTTTCTTCCAAGGAGCAAGTGTCTTTTAATTTCATGGCTGCAGTCACCATCTGTAGTCATTTCGGAACCCGAAATCTAAGTAACCCTAATGTGGACAACATGAAGTTGAACTATAGGAAACATGATTCAGATACATTTGTCTTACCAACAGGCAACCTCAGACATGGCGCTTCCTTCTACGGTTTCTGGACTGGCCGGTCATTTGTCAAATGAGTATGGTGACATATTTATGTCATTGGAAATATCTGGGCACTCGCCTATGCAACTCAAGTTCCTCCTGGGTAAGAACTGACTAAGTTGGGATTCATTTCTTCCTCTGCCTAACCACAGTAAAGAGGAGGGTGAAAACATTTTTTTTTTTCAATCCAATTCAGCCCATACTTACTTGGAGTCTAATAAGTATAACCTTAGTGCCAGGAGGAAAATAGAAATTGTCATTCAGTACAGTTCAGTCGCTCAGTCATGTCCGACTCTTTGCGACCCCATGAATTGCAGCACGCCAGGCCTCCCTGTTCATCACCAACTCCTGGAGTTCATTCAGACTCATGTCCATTGAGTCCATACTCTGGCTGATGCCATCCAGCCATCTCATCATCTGTTGGCCCCTTCTCCTCCTGTCCCCAATCCCTCCCAGCATCAAGGTCTTTTCCAATGAGTCAACTCTTTGCATCAGGTGGCCAAAGTACTGGAGATCCAGCTTTAGCATCATTCCTTCCAAAGAAATCCCAGGGCTGATCTCCTTCAGAATGGACTGGTTGGATCTCTTTGCAGTCCAAGGGACTCTCAAGAGTCTTCTCCAACACCACAGTTCAAAAGCATCAATTCTTCGGTGCTCAGCCTTCTTTACAGAACTCTCACATCCATACATGACTACTGGAAAAACCATAGCCTTGACTAGACGGACCTTAGTCGGCAAAGTAATGTCTCTGCTTTTGAATATTCTATCTAGGTTGGTCATAACTTTTCTTCCAAGGAGTAAGCATCTTTTAATTTCATGGCTGCAGTCACCATCTGCAATGATTTTGGAGCCCAAAAAAATAAAGTCTGACACTGTTTCCACTGTTTCCCCATCTATTTCCCATGAAGCGATGGGACCAGATGCCATGATCTTTGTTTTCTGAATGTTGAGCTTTAAGCCAACTTTTTCACTCTCCTCTTTCACTTTCATCAAGAGGCTTTGTAGTTCCTCTTCACTTTCTGCCATAAGGGTGGTGTCATTGCATATCTGAGGTTATTGATATTTCTCCCGGTAATCTTGATTCCAGCTTGTGTTTCTTCCAATCCAGCGTTTCTTATGATGTACTCTGCATATAAGTTAAATAAGCAGGGTGACAATATACAGCCTTGATGTACTCCTTTTCCTATTTGGAACCAGTTGAGCTGTTTCAAATCCTGAAAGATGATGTTGTGAAAGTGCTGCACTCAATATGCCAGCAAATTTGGAAAACTCAGCAGTGGCCACAGGACTGGCAAAGGTCAGTTTTCATTCCAACTCCAAAGAAATTGTCATTAAAGACTTTGTAATCTATGGTCTCATGCCGCTGCTGCTGCTAAGTCACTTCAGTCATGTCCGACTCTGTGCGACCTTACAGACGGCAGCCCACCAGGCTCCCCTATCCCTGGGATTCTCCAGGCAAGAACACTGGAGCGGGTTGCCATTTCCTTCTCCAATGCATGTAAGTGGAAAGTGAAAGTGAAGTCACTCAGTCATTCCCGACTCTTAGCAACCTCATGGACTGCAGCCTACCAGGCTCCTCCGTCCACGGGATTTTCCAGGCAAGAGTACTAGAGTGGTTGGCCATTGCTTTCTCCAAACTATGGTCTCATAATAGACACATATTCATGAATGATATATTCCTTTCCGTTTTTACCTTAAGAAGAATATTTCATAGAAGCATATTATTTTTCCTGCCCTCCCTCACTGAAAACCACACTTCAAGGTTGTCTGAAAGTGGAGTCTCTCTGGGTACAAAGATGACTTATTCTTGGCATGCACACCAGCCTTTCCACAGTCCCTTTTACCTCCTGGTGCCAAGTCGGAGCTGATATGACATGTGTAAGGGAGTCAGGGCTGCCCTTGTTCCTACTAGTTCTCCTTGTGTCCTGCGATGGGATTTTGTTTTGAAGCACAGGAAGGCATATGCCCCCTCTAAATGATATGTCAAGCCTCAGACACAGTTTGGTTTGGATCCTTTCCCCCTTTTGACACCACAGTTTGTCACCAGTAGAGAATGCAGATACCATGCCAAATGTGAATGTCGCCTGCGTGCACACATTGGGAAAATGTTTGCCCAGATCTTTACTTTGAGAGTTAAACAACTAATCATCTAGTTGTTGTTTAGTTGTTAAGTCATGTCCAGCTCTATTGCGACCCCATGGACTGTCCTCTGTCAGTGGGATTTCCCAGGAAAGAATACAGGAGTGAGTTGTTATTTCCTTCTCCAGGGGATCCTCCCAACTCAGTGATTGAACCCACATCTCTCGAATTGGCAGGCAGGTTCGTTACCACTGTGCCACCTAGGAAGCCCTCATCATCTAACAGACAATATCTAAGGTACTACTTAGCACTGAATTTTGTAATTCTATGGGATTTATTGGCACTTTTGTGAAAAGCTGCCAATGATATGCCATTTTGCATTCACTGAGAAAATGTTATAAAGGAGAGCATTAATCTATAGTGGAAGGGATGAGAATAGTTCATATTTGTGGGTAAAATATTCAGAAGTCTAATGTTACCTATTTAGGTTACATTTTCAAGTTTCTGATATAATTTTTCAAATTACATGGATAAATATGCAGTATTCTGATGTAAAAATTTCTTATACTTTATTCTTTTTCCTTCAAAAAGTGAAGGAAGGGTTTCATAACTCCATCCGAGGGAATTCATTTTGCTTGTATTTGCATGCAGTCTGGTCAAGTGCCTGAAACAATCTGTTAAGTGATATTTGATTATGTCCAGGGTCTTGTTTTCAGTCGATCTACAGGAAGGAGGTTAAGAAAGAGACTGCTTTCAAGCAGGCAGCAAACCAACACTACAAAAGGGTGACCAGGAGAGCTGGGAGTCTAGGTTGCATCCGTTACAGTCTTGCAGAATAAGTGATGGATGGTCCCCTTCTTAAGACCATTAAAAACCCTAACACAGATTGTCATGTATGCAACCCCCAAAGAAGGGCCATATTGAATCTGTATGTTTTAATGTAAAAAATTTCCCATAGTAAACTGATAAATGCAAAAAGGAGGTTACAAAACTATACCTATAGTAGATTTCAATCTCTTTGATAAATTGGATCATATGTCATTTATAAGCTTATACATATAAATGCAAAATAAAAGTTCATACAGTTTATATTCCAAAATGTAAAAAGTAATAATTATTTAATTGGGAAATTATGAATATTACATTTTTCTTCTTTTTTTTGCTTTATCTCTTTTTTTAAAGCAACAAATGCATATTATATCATATTATATATTTCTGGTGCATCATAGTTACATGTTTTTACCTATTCTGTAATTAGAAATAATTGTATTAAAAAAAAAAAAGCTTACCATAGGTACTAAGTAATTTCTAAAAGAAGAGTTTTGAAAATAAACTCGAATTTTCTCCCTTTCATTGAAGTATACAGATACATGCTTTAGATCATAAGAAATTGATTTCACTCTTTCCTACATATGGATGTCCTTGTGATATGACAGGAACTTTTAAATGAGTTCCTCCTGGAAGCATCATTTCTGAAGACGGGTAAAAGGTTTTATGCATGTATCAAAGCACATATCATGGGTCTGTCATAGCCTTGCACAGAGAGATCTATAATTCTTCATCCTGAAGTGGAGCCTGTTCAGCTTCCACTGACAGAGAGAACAAGGGCTCCTATTGTCAACATGCTAAATAAACCCCCCTTGTGCTCTTTAGCTGAAAGCACATCTCTAATTCCTAGATACCACAGGTCTGTCTGCCATAGCCCTGTCTCCCTGCTGGCAATGATATAATGTGCTTTAAATTTACCTGCAGCCTTTTTGACCTCCTCATCTAATGAGAAGGGGTAATAATGATGGAGCATGTAAAGGTGCGTGCACGCTTGCTAAGTCGCATCAGTTGTGTCTGACTCTTTGTGACCCATGGACTCTATGTAGCCTGCCAGGCTCTTCTGTCCATGGGATTCTCCAGGCAGGAATACTGGAGTGGGCTGCCATGCCCCTCTCCAGGGGAGCTTCCCGACCCAGGGCTTGAACCTGTGTCTCTTATGTCTCCTGCATTGGCAAGTGGGTTCTTTACCATTAGCACCACCTGGGAAGCCCCATGTGAAGGTGAGACTTAGCCAAATTTATTAACAATGGCAAAGAGGATGCCCCCACAATGTAAAGAGAAAAAATTAGTCATTTGGTATCTTTGTGATACCCAAAGTTGCTTATAAAATACTCAATTTAAGAACAACACAAGAGAAAATCAAGTCCCCTCTAAATGGAAAAAGTTGGAAGACATTCTGCTTTTTTTAGAACATGGAGTTTGATTGGTCAGAGGCTCCTGACCCATG